>PPJX02000208.1:0-18497 GCA_003705915.2 Lipomyces lipofer | reverse complement strand
GGAGGAGGAGGAGGAGGAGGAGGAGGAAGAGGAGGAGGAGGTGGCAGAGGAGGATGAGGAGGTGGTGATGTCAGTGGACGTGGGTATGTTGTGGCCGATGTGGTGGTTGAGAGGATACTGGAGGAGGAAAATGACGTGTATGAGAGGGATGATTGCTGTTGTTCGTGTTGAGGCATATGGTCGCTCGGTGGGAGTGCTCTCATGTGTTTGTCGACAGAGATATAGAGCTGTTGTTGCAGTGTCGGGGTGTTGGCCGGTGACGAAGAGTTGTACATGTAGTCTGCCATCTGAATTTGAGGGGAGCTTGGCTGTCGCATAACCTCCTGACGCACCTGTTGTTGCTGCCCTGCCACCTGTTGCTGCCCTGCCACCTGTTGCTGCCCTGCCACCTGTTGCTGCCCTGCCACCTGTTGCTGCCCTGCCACCTGTTGCTGGTGCTGTTGTTCTCTCCCCTTCAGATTCCACACCTTACCCGCAGTTTTCACTTCCGCAATTCGCTTACTCCACAAGACCAAATTCCCCGACATTGCCATAAAGCACCACTTCTTATCGTGACACATGACTTTCGCGAGATGCTCCACCCGATCAAGCGCCCTGTTTGCATCCTCCCGCAGATCCGCGGAATAGGTCTCCACGAAATCGTACTTGATAGACAGCGCAACCAAGTAGCACCGCACATTAGCGTAAAACAAAATTGACCAAATAGCCGGTCCCGAAAATAGGATATTCACCGTCGCGTGCTGGAGAACGGCGGATACACACTCCCGTGCCAGACTGAGCCGCAGCGCGTTCAGAGAGGGGATGAAAGCAGCGAAGAGGTTCGCCTCGGAAGGGAAGGATGGCCGGAAGAACGGCCCGTAGAATAACAGCTTGATCGCGACGAAGTTAAGGGTCAAGTGTGATCGCGTGACACCGGATAGCGCTGGGTTCTGTATCCGCTGACCAAGGCCCTCGATTTCATTTTCGACGGCGCGGAATTCCGCGGCAGTGGCAGACTGGAAGCGATCAGCGCGGAAGCAGACGGGGTTGATATGTGCGAGGACTTGAGCCTGAAAAATGAGCTCAAGAAAGAATTCATGTGGCGCGGCGGCAGGGCTGTCGAGGTCGGTCGGGTCCGGGAACGGAATGGACACATCGCCGAGGGAGACCATAAGGGGGTAGCCTTTGCCGGTCGAGGTCCACTTGTCTTGGACGAAGAGAGCCCAGAAGGTGCGGCGTTTAACTTCGGCGAGGAGGGGTTGATCGTCTGCGTAAGATTTGACTGTGTGGAGGCGGAGCTCGAGGGCCATACGGACAGCCTGGATTGGTTAGGGAGTGTAATTTGAAAGGCAGTAACAGGCGACTTACATGAGAGAGTCGGAGAGGCCAAGCCTCGACGCCCTCAATGCCCTTGGATTGTAGCTCCACCGTGAGGTGAATGAGAGTGAGTGCCTGGCACGCCTGTAGAGACGGCTCATATTGGGTGAAAAGCGACGCGAGTTGGTTCTGCAACACGCGCCGGATGTGCCGAAAGTCACGCGACGACGCGACAGCTTCGGGCAGGCGACATGCGACACCGTACATGGCAGAGAGCAGGATCTGAGACGGCTTGATGGTGTCGAGATATGCTCGCGGGACAATCGGTATGTACGGATGCACCCGCGCGTAGTATAATTCACGCAGGTGCCACTCTACCCGTTTGTCAAGTATCAGCACCGCGTCAAGTTCCTCGTCCGCGTCCATCGTAGTACTCCTGTTCTGCATGTCCTGTCGTAGATGCAACAGATCGGATGTTTCAGGATCATCCTGGCTAATGAAGGACAGTTTCGAAAGCTGGAAGCCGCCATACGCTGACGTGGACCCGTCAAGCATGATGGCACCGTCATTGGGGGCGCGGATGGTGCCACCTCGGGGCTTGGTCTCATGCTCAGAGTCGTAGCAGTCAACACCGTGTTCGTAGCACCAGACACAGGCACCGGCCTGGTTTTGCGGGAGAGGATCGCACCGAAGATGACGCTTGCGGCACGCCAGGCATGAGCGCTTCGTGGCAGAATGGACTAACGAAGGGCCGGCGGAAGATGTGGACGAAAACCGCTGTTGGGCAGGGGCGGGCGGATCATCGAGACGGACAGACATGGGCTGAGAAGGCAGCTCGCCCATGTACTGGTGGCTGGGTATGAACTCAGTCGAGCTTGAGGAAGCGACTGCGCAGGAGGTATGCTGAGGCGAGCGTGCGGCGTGCTGGCGGATGGCTGGAGAGGCAGCCAGGCAGGAACGAATTGAGAATAACAGGGCGTTGTGAATGCCAATGCGAAGGGAGGGTCTGCCAATGTTGGTGATCGTAGATTGTAGCACCGTCCTGTGTGGGGGGGACGTTGTGTGCTCTATTGAGGTGCAAGTAGAGCGGGATAATAGTAGTTAAAACTTCGGTTGATGATACCCAAGACAAGCATCCGGAGCGGGCAAGGCAAGGGTAACACTCCGTGCGGGGGGGCGTTATTACCAACCGCATCACGCTAGTCCCTGAGCCGCCTAGCGTAAATAGCTGGAATAATATAGCCCGCGGGCACTCCTGCTCCTTTCAAGCTCGTCATTGCCACCAGATGTCTGGTTATATTTACGTGTTCCTGGCTGAGGGTACTGGCCACGTCTTGGAGACGTTTCCTCTTCAAGTCCGGCACTGTATGTGCACAGTCCGGACACTGGCATTGAACAAGGTGCGGGGACCGGAGGCTGGCGCGGAAGTTTTATTCCGCCGGAACAAATATTTCGCCTGGGCTCTTGGCCCCGGTTCCCTGTGCCAACATCTGCTTGCCTTTTACCCCATATCCCTAGGCATGTTTCGTGTTTAACTCCTTTTCGGCAGTCGTCCGTGTCCGACGCCCACAATAAAGTTGTCTGTTTCTCTTTTTTTCGCGGAAACGTGGAAATGAAATAGCCCCAACATTCTAGTAATGCACGCGACATTATGAGCGATATGTGCGCCCTTGCCGAGACATTTATGGAATTTTGCCCTGCATTTTAATGAAGGGTCTTCGTCAGTTGCATGGAAAGTACATATATTGCTGAACAACGACGACCATTGATAATTTACCTGTGCCACAACAACTGATAGTAGATCTTTCAGTGTGGGCATGCGTACAGCAAATCGCAATCATATTTTGGAAAGTAATTTTTCGAACTTTGCCCGGTTAAGTTCTATTGATTAAAGTTCAATATCAAAAATGTGATTCCCAAGGCGGGGTAACCCTTGCCCTTCTGCCCTTCTGCCCTACGCCCCGCTCCGCACCTCCACAATTTGATCGGATGTCATCCGTCAGACTTGCCTGCCCTTACTCCTCACACTTCGCGCCCTTCATGACCACGATGAGCGCAAAGGCGGCCGCGCAGAATAATGGGCCAGCGGCATTGAATGCGCTGCTTCCGTCGCCCAAGAGGATTAAGACTACTAGAGCGTGCGACCAGTGTCGTAAGGCGCGGTCAAGGTAGTCGTTTAGTGTTGTGCTCGATGCCAATTCACGTTCGGTTTTAATTGATGTTATTTTAGATGTGAAGACCCACCGGCAGTGGCATCTGCAACGTCGAGCGACCGTTGCCGCCGCTGCATTAAGTTGAACAAGGACTGCACCTTTGTTCTTTCAGTCGTGGAGACACGAGGTCGCTCGTCGTACTTGAAAGTCCTAGATACCGATGACGTTCCGTCTACATCGCCCTATTCCGATTACATAGGGACGTTCAAGAATGTATTTATACCACTATGTCCAATCATCTCGACGAACGACTTCTCTTCATCCGTCCACTCTACACACATTCTCCTCACATGCTGCATGCGTTACCTCGGCGCACTATTCGCTTTCGCACCTGACCTCGCCATATCTGAGATCCGCACAAGTATCAAATCGTACTTGCTCACGAAATCCCCACTGACTCGCCCCCTACCGCAAAATGTCCAAGCCCTCGCGCTACTCTCACTGCGAATCGAAGACCGCGCCTGTGGCATCTGGCTCACCACTGCCATCAGAATGGCATGCGCTCTAGGATGGCACCGTTCGGTGAAGCCCCCTGCACCGTCCGCCCCACTCGCAATGACGGATTTTCTGTGGTGGACTTTGGTGTGCGAAGATATCTGGTTGTACGTCTTTACGGGGACTCCGACCCTCATCTTTGCACGAGACTTCAAAGTGCGCAATCCTATGTACCCTTCCTTCTTCTGCGACGTGGTCTGCCTCTCAAACGTGGTCCGCCACATGCTGAGGCCCGAGACTGTGGATTCGACCAGCATAGCTGCCGCTCAGGACTTACTCGCAAACTGGGAGGCAACTCACCAAGGAATCGCCAGCATTCCCGTGCCGGATCCACCTCCAACGCGACAGCAGCAAACAGATGACGTAACAAACGAATCGCCATTTGAAGCGACACCTCCACCGACATCAGGCGACACATCACCTTCGTCACGCACGTCGCCTGCTCCACAGCCACAAATAAGGTTAAACACAACCCTCACACCGACCGCACTCATCCAACTACTCTACGCATCAGTGGTTGGACTTCTCGTCCTTGACACTACAGCACGCGGTGCCCACGATCCCCACCTCCTCATTGACGCTCAGCGGCGCACTATCCTTCAGATGGCGCTGACTTTGGAATCTCGGTTTCGGGATGGTGCGTTCGCACGCTGGAGGTGTCTCGTCAAATGGGCGGATATTTGCGGTGCAGCTCTGTCCGTGCTGGGGATGGCGAGAGGGAGGGATTGGATTGCGGACCGGGGAGCGAGAGCCGGGAAAGTGGATAGCCTTGAGGGGTTGTGGGAATGGTGGGAGGAGGGGGATGCGGAGGCAGCGAAGCGGGAGGGAGGGAAGATTGCAGTGCAACCGACGTTGACGCAAGGATCAGGAGGTGAAAGAGCTGCGGATCGGCGGTATGGGAGTGGATGGGAAGTTGATAGAGCGAATGTGGTGTATGATATGTGATGCGGATGATAGGGGCTAGATTTTGCTGCAAATGCTAGATATTTGGATAATACAATTTCTTGTATACATATCTTGGGATTTCGGTGTATCGCAAAGCGGTTGCCTTTAGCACCTTAAATGAGATATGAGAGCGTATCAGATTTGCACGAGATAACCGTAAACATATATCCAAATAAATCGAAGCATAAATGTCAATCTCCTGCGATACATAACTGTTCGCTTCAGAGTATTTATTCTTTGACGCGGGATATGTCCTGAAATGTGAAGTCGGAGCTGATCGCGGAATTCGGCTTGTCATGGGAGCCGTGCGGCGCCGAGATTAAAATTTAGCCCGTATGCCGGTATTCTCGTGCAATGTGCTCTCAGCCCATTTCGCATTTCACGTAGCTGAGGGGTGGCCGTCCATATATCGGAAGTGGCGTAAGCTCGCGGCGAGCATTACAGCATGTGCCGGTTACCGGATAAGCTCGAGCAACTCGTGGAGCGGCACAAGACATGGATCAGACCGCACCTCGACATCCGCCAGCACTAACGGCTTCGACACCAAGGATCACACTCCGAACCTAAAACCTCAAGTTCCAGGTCTAAGGTCGTCAGGATGTTGGGCCGTGAGGAGCGATTCCGAAGGACACAGCTAAAACCTCTTGCTTTAGTTCAGATAAGACGGAGTTTGCGAGTCTACGGTTGATGTCTGGGCGACTTGGCCCATTCAACATTCCGGGCCGAACTCCCCCTTGCCACTCGGGCATTCTCATTTAATTTTGTGCGAAAATGGCTAACGACATGACCGGGCCGGACCGGAACCCTTAGAGTTTGGGGCACGCGGGGTAAAGTATAAGTGGGTAAGGGCCCACATGCGGGGAAGGTCCGCAAGTGTTTAATGGAAGCGGTAAGGGCGACTTCAGGTCCCACACAAGCCCTCAGCACGCCAGCCTTGTTGATTCTACCCCTACCATAGTTGAGGCGCCTGGGCTGCCCGTCATCACTCGTTTCTGTGGAAGGTCGAGTTTCCAAAATTGCGTCGTCATGATACTCATGCCCTCTTTCTCCATTCTCTAAGCCAGTGCTCTGAATCGACTGCGCAATCCCTCCTTTCGACGGCAAGCAATTCTCTGGCAATGGGACTTCCGAACTCGACTGTGTTGCTAGTCTGCGCGTTTGTGGCCCTCGGCGCTCTCATCTTCGGCATGGACGGCGGCTACTTCTCTGGAGTGCTGGCGATGGACGACTTTATTGATAAATTTGGCACTGGAGTGCTTGATGGCGAGTACAAAATTGTATTTAGATACCCCGTCGGAGTTTATCTACAACTACTAATTGGTTTAGTCCTCCGCGCGGCAGTCGTTCATGACGTCCTTCCCTTATCTCGGCCAGTTCTTCGCGGCGCTTCTCGGTGGACTAATCGGCAACTTCATCGGTCGCCGCTACGGCCTGCTCATCATGTGCCTCTCTAGCATCATTGGAGTGCTCATGCAGATATTCTCCTCCTCCGTCGCACTTCTCGTCGCTGGCCGCTTCTTCAACTACTGCGCGATTGGGTTCGCCACCGTCTTTGTGCCGATGTATCAAGCGGAGACAGCGCCGAGCATGATCCGCGGCATAATGATTACGATGTACCAATTTAACGTCGTTATCGGCTCGTTCCTCATCTCGATCATCAATAACTTCACTTCCAAAATCAACGGGTCTGCAAGCTGGAAGATTCCTATAGGGGTGTTACTCGCACTGCCAGTACTCATTATTCCCGGTCTGCCGCTAATCCCGGAATCGCCTCGATGGTTGGTCAAGAAAGGCAGGGTAGATGCCGCGAAGGGAGCCTTGTTGACTCTGCATCGTGCCGAAAAGGACTTCGACGTTGACACGGAGCTGCGGTTTCTGGTGCTCTCTGTGAATCACTTGGAAGAAGTCAAGATGACCGGTGGAACATACCTCGACTGCTTTCGGGGCGCGAACCTTCGTCGCACGGCAATTGCTTGCCTCATCCAGCTGTGGCAGCAATTTACTGGCGTGTCCTTCATTTTCAATTACGGCACGATTTTTTTCGCTGAGGTCGGAATCAGACAGCCCTTCACAATCACAATTATAACCAACCTTGTCAACGTTCTGGGGACCATAATATCTTTCTTTTTGGTGGATAGAGTGGGTAGAAGGCCACTGCTGCTTGGTGGCAGTGTCGTCATGTTCATCGGCCACATGACCGTCGGTGCGTGTGGCGTCGTATCGGAACACGAATCCTCCAGCAATGAGGCAAAAATCGGAATTGTCATTTTCACACTGGTGTACATCCTTGGCTTCGCATCCACTTGGGGTCCCCTAGGCTGGGTCATCACGTCCGAGATCTCAAATGGCGCGGTACGCGAAAAGACACAAGGACTGGGATCGGCGACGAATATCCTCTTTTCGTGGATTGTCACGTTTACTTTGCCGTATTTATTGAACGATGACAAGACTGGACTGGGCGCAAAGGTTGGGTTCATATATGGAGGATTGACGCTTTTAGGAGCGATGTATGTGTGGTTTTATGTCCCTGAAACTAAAGGGCTAGCCTTGGAAGAATTGGATGAGATGTTTGAACGTGGGATCGCGACGCGCAGTTTCAAAAATTTCCAGGTGGAAACGGTGGTCGCGCGATTGGCAGGTGGGCAACAAGCATTAGGAAACAGGGAGGAGTTAACGAGTTCGATGAAGCCACAACTGACAATTCAGGAAAAGGAGACCTTGGAGTTTCATGAGAAAGTGTGCATTTGAATTGATTTGCGCTGGCATTTTGAATAACTGCTTTGGAGGGCTATAGACGATTTGGTTTGCCTTGTCTTGTAAGTTATATATAATAGTTTTATATTTTTGGTAATGTAAGACGTCGTCGTGAACCCAATCTACGCTTTCTATGACGGCTTCATATTCAAATGCACATTCAGTGATTTTACTGATTGGTCTCGAACTTTGGTTGACTTCCCGTAGACAACATGGATTTGGCAATTACGTAAGCATCAGATTTTTGACCAGATTTTGGCAAGCGTTCGAGATTCACAGATCTGGAAGCCCCACCACAAGCCTTAAGTTACTCCTAACTTCTTCTCCACCCCCGCACAGCAGCCACGTGTCACTTCCATTTTGGGCAATTTTGTTACGCGACAGTCAGGTGAGATGCGAAGGCATTATTCAAATTAAGAGACCCGAATAGAATAGGGTCATTCACTAGGCAGGGCTGGTTCCCGGCCGTGCCGCTCGCATCGTGGAGATAAATGAGATGCGCTAACTCTGAATCAAACATTCGAAGTATATATGTATAGTATTGAACAAACTTCGTCGCCCTGCGGAGAACGTTCTGCCGTTGATCAGTGGCATTTAGACGCTCCAAAAACAACTGACCTTATTGTAGGTCAGCTAAGAGCAATTCAGAAACCGCCAACCATGGAGTCGATCAAATCATCGCCAGGTTCAGGAACGAACTGTAGTGAGGTAATGGGTCGGGATACTGGAGCATGGTGAATTTAGCCAAAATGATTCGTGCGGCCCCGGGTGCCGTTCCGAACAGGGCGGCTGGCTGCCAATAATGCAACTCTATTACCAAGAATCAAGACGAAACCACGGTTATTCTCCGCTCTAAGTTCAAAATTCGGTGAGATTGAAACGATTACCTAGCCAAGCTTTACAACAATTTTACATCAAGTACCCCTCTCTCGAAACTGCTTATTGTCTTCAAACGGCATCGCGGAACCTCTGACGAACATGTTGACATAGGGCAATGTTGACACATTTTTGGTTTATGAACAGGTCCTCAGAATATGTGACTAGCTGGAAACTATCTCTACGATGAGACAATGGCCTTCCGGACCATGTCTCCTTCTTCGCGGGGATATAAGACGCTCTCCTCGCCTTCGTTGCTCTTTATAGGGCTATCGAATTTCAGATTGGATTATGAAGTTCTCTCTCACCACTTCCTTGACCACCGCTCTCGGTGTGCTGGCACCTACTATCGCCGCGAAGTCGGCCGCGGAGTGGAAAGAGCTCTCGATCTATCAAGTTTTAACCGACCGCTTTGCCACGGCAGACCTCTCCTCGCCTGATTGCTGGATCCGGGGCTATTGCGGCGGAACGTGGAAGGGCCTCGAGCGGAAGCTTGACTACATCCAGAACATGGGCTTCGATGCTCTCTGGATATCGCCTATTATTCACAATATCGAAGAGAACACGACATGGGGTTATGGCTTTCATGGATGTGAGTATATGTTCTAGCCAACTTCAATATGATAACTCTAATGTGCAAACAGACTGGGGAGACGACCCATACCGCATTAACGGCCATTTCGGCACTCCTGAGGATCTAAAGAGTCTTTCCTCAGCGCTGCATCGTCGCGGTATGTCTCTGATGGTCGATTTTGTTATCAATCATTTTGCCTTTAACGGCGGCCCCGAAGAAGTCGACTACTCAATGTATCCCGCTCCCTTCAACACTCCTGTCGCGTTTCACAAGCCCTGTCACATGGACATGTCAAACCAGTCTTCTCTCGAGTACTGCTGGCTCTCAGCCGACCCCTCGCCGGTCCTCCCCGACCTTAAGACAGACGACCCCGTCATCGCAGACGCTTTGATCGACAGTGTCGTTGACCTCGTGAAAACTTACGACATTGATGGAATCCGGCTTGATACTGCGCGCCATGTCTCGACCAGTACGCTCTACCAACTGCAGCAGAATGCCGGAGTCTTTATTACTGGCGAGGCGCTCAATGAGTCGGTCCCCTTCGTTGCGCAGTACCAAGGTCCGCTTGACAGTGTGATCAACTATCCTCTGTGGTACGTCGTCGTCGACACCTTCATCGGCCGGACAACGTTCGACTACCTAATCTCGATGGTCAAGACTGAGCAGGCAGCGTTCAAGGATATCCATGCCTTGACCAATTTCCTCGACAACCATGACCAGCCGCGCTTTGCATCCCACTTGGGTGACGACATTATTCGCGACGAGAACGCCGCGACGTTCATGTTCCTCGTCTCCGGCATCCCGATCATCTACTACGGTTTTGAGCAGCACTTCAATGGCTCACACGACCCTGTGAACCGCGAGACATTGTGGTCATCCGGGTACAACACGGAGGCGCCGCTGTACAAGTACATTGCAAAGCTCAATGCCATTAGGAAGTATGCCGCGGCGCTCCAAGGGAAGCATAAGTTCTATAACGAGGATGTCGAGTTCCTCGGCTCGGGCGTCCAGCACATGGCAATGCAGCGCGGGCCGCTAGTCGCAGTGTTTAGCAATGTGGGACAGGAGCACCCTGATGAGGAGTATATTGTTGAGAACTCGCAGTTTGGTGAGGGCAATACTTTGACGGATTTGATTACTTGCGAGAAGATCGAAGTTGGCGCGAATGGCGGTTTCGCGAGTCCGCATAATAACGGGCGGGCGAGAATTTGGATGAAGAGTTCGGATGCTTCAAAGTTTTGTTTTAGCGGGATTGCGAGGAATAATGCCATCGGACGATAGTTCGCCATTCCTTCAGATGATAATAGCGGAGCTGAGAGACGAGGCGGGCGCAGTCCAGCATGTCAGAATGGCGAAGGAAAAGCAGATCATGCATAGTAGTGAACTTTAATTCCTGTGTGGACATCTGAAATGGTGCAATATAGTAATAACGACGAACGTGCAGGTTTGTAGCCAAGCTGTCCGAGATGGGCATTGTTCCTCGTCGGCGACATTTCTCACAATTACTTCCGATAAGTTTGATGGTCCATTATGTAGCCCGGTGGTGTTGCTCGGTAGTCAAAATGTAGGACTCCAAAATGGGAGATCCAGGCAGAAATATGGAAAAGGAACAGGTCAATCCTGGCTTAAGTACACAAAACGTCGCTAGTATCAATGGCCGCCATCATTCGCGGTATGATGAGTGTACCCGTCCGCTAAGCAAAGCATCGTCGTCATTAGTTGGTACTAGTAGTACTGTTGCCGCGGTAGAGCAAAAGCACCCAACGAAACCTCAATGTCACAGTGACGATAACGTATATCTTCACACTTCGTTGTTAGAGCTCAAGCTAAAACATGCCGACCCACTCTGTGATCGCCGACCAAGAATCTACAAACTCACCGCAAGAAACGAGCTCGGCTTCCCGCATCCTGTCCGACACTCTTACATAACTGCGAATCAATTGCCACAATAAGAAGAGTGAGTGCGTCAGCAAATTACGATATAACTTTAAATATTCAGAGGCCCGTGTTTTAGAATATATCGTGAAAGGACAGCACAGATTCCGTGTCCTGAATACGCTTTATCGAGTAATTAGAGTACATCTCGAGGAGTCAGTCCACAAGTCCTCCCAAACAAATTAGTTTCGCCTACTTCCTGACAGGAACTTCCGGCAGGTAAAATTATGACCAGGCTTAAGAAACTAGCAGAATGCACCTTATAGGAGACACAGCAGATTAAAATCATACGTCTGGCCACATGCATTTAACCCTAACCTTAGCCCATTTTGATAGCATATTATCATATTGTTCAGACCACAGCTGTCCAACTTATCCGAAATCCGATCAGCCCATCGTTTTCGGGGTACCCCTGGTTCCGGTCGGGTCCCAGCGCACCGGAGTCTAGCACAAGGGCGTTCTGCAGCTATCGAACCGATGTAAGGCTGAACTGCGGGCACAAGATATCAGCGCAGAATTATACCCTTTCACAAACAGCTGTATATCAGGGGGCATGAAGAATAGACCTGACTGGGCATCCAGACCAGTATTCTTCCTGAGATATGACAAGCCCATACCTCGTCTATGATGGTCTTGCAGCACATTTAGAGGGGGGGGAGGGGGCGGGGGAAATCAGCTGATACCGGCATCGGGTTAGGTTATGTAGGAGCAACGTTGCCCTCCATGAGCGGCGATAGTTGCAAGGAGTATTGAGTGGCAGTGGTTGCAAGGAATATTGATCACAGTCATTGCAACATGTATTAAAACACTTCTAATACGTTGCTTGGTAATGTACTACGTTGTAATATGTCTGACCCCATTATAGAGGTCCAAGACTCCCGAAGATGTGACCAGTATATGTTGTACGTACCTAGTGTCATAGGACGAGGCTTTGGTATCATAGGACACATCGTAAAGCCCGTCCATTTGCAGTAGATTATAGCAGATTATAACTTTCAATAGACACTACTGAATGGGTATGTTTTGCACACATGAAACGACCCGATAGAACTCCCAACTTCTCGTCGTGCATGTGGTTGCACAATGTAGACTACATCCCCCAAGTTATGGTCAAAACAAACAATTCTTTTTCATTTACACCGGCGACAACTGCTTCTAGTACATTTGCGACCGCATATCTAATTCATAACTCCTCAAAATTCTATAACTACGCCTTTTTTCTCAAACCACCCAAACTTTTTCTGAAGTATGACCAAATTTCATCTACATCTAAGCAAACTGCTTCTCGTAATCCGTCAGCGTGAATCTATACTTCACGTCGTTATCATGGCATCTTCTCAGTGCCTCACCACAACCCTCCTCGCCAACAGAGATGGTCTCAACCCACGGCTCAAGCTTCTTATCCACCGCGAGTTGTAGCATACTGAGGATCTCCTTTCTGCTGGCGATATGGCTGAATCCGTAGAGTGCACCGTTACCCAACATCTTGAACGGATGAACTTGCATGCCTTCGCCCTCAGGCAAGCCTACATTAACGAACTTGCCGTTGACGTCCAAGAGTGACATATAAGCATCGAGATCGAATCCCTTTGACGAGTTGGCACAGTTGACAATCAGATCGAACGTCAACTCGTGCGGAACTGACCAGTCTTTATCGCAGGTCTTGATGAAACCATCGGCACCGAGCTTAAGGCAATCCTCCTTTTTGGCATCGGTGCGGGAAATAGCCCAAACCTCGGCACCGAGGGCTTTGGCAAATAGAATACCAAAGTGACCAATACCACCAATACCAACAATGCCCACCTTCTTCCCGGGACCAGCTCCGTTTCTGTACAGAGGTGAAAAAGCAGTGGCACCAGCGCAAAGCATCGGTGCAACGAGATTAGTCTCCAACTCGTCGGGAATCGGGAAAACAAAATACTCGTGAACGCGAACATGCGACGAGTAGCCGCCTTGACCGATTGATCCGTCTGGATGCTTCGATCCGTAGGTGTCGAGCTGATGCTTGCAGTAGATCTCGTTATCGTTCTTGCACTGCTTGCAGTTCAGGCAGGCAAACGCCTGGGCACCGACACCAACGCGGTCGCCAACCTTAAGACCGGTGACATTCGAACCGATTGCAACAACCTGGCCAATAATTTCTAATGATGTTAGCAGGTAGTGAACTGAAATGCTACCAATAGAACGTACCGTGTCCAACGACAAGGGGATAAGGACAGGCACCCCAACCGCCTGTAACCGTGTGGACGTCGCTACCACAGACACCGCAAGCGCTGACCTTGATGTCAACATCGCTTTCCTCGAATTTCCGCGGCTTGAACTGTATAGGTAGTGAGTACTTGTGTCCTCTGTTACTGCAAATCCCCCGAGATCGACATACCTCAGTCCGCTTAGGCTTCGTCCATGTATCAGCAGAGTAGACGGCAAAGCCCTCAAATGTATCAGGATAGACCATTGTTAATGCTAAAGCTGT
This sequence comes from Lipomyces lipofer, assembly GCA_003705915.2. Classification (NCBI taxonomy): domain Eukaryota; kingdom Fungi; phylum Ascomycota; class Lipomycetes; order Lipomycetales; family Lipomycetaceae; genus Lipomyces; species Lipomyces lipofer. Next base: position 4,936 of record PPJX02000208.1, on the reverse strand, counting down.
GTATAAAGATTTTATGAGATTTCAGGAAACAGAAAAAAGTTCTAGGGCAAAGACGATAAAGCCCGTCCTGCCGTCCTTTATCGACTTTATATACGATTGCTGAAACACTAGCGTCCGTGGGGATGGACGAAAGTTTGTGGCGTCGTGGCGCTAAAGCCCCCGCCGTTGCGACGGCGCGCCTGTTGGTGGCGAGTGGATTCACGGGTGGCGACGCAGCTTCCAACGAGAGATCGAACACAACGTGACGCGCACTTGGGCGATTTGCAAGGAGAGTCCATCCCAAGGCGATGCCGGCTGCCGGGGGGGCAGCAGGAATTACTTAAAACCAAGAACTTAAAAGAAAAAAAGAAAAATTGTCGTTCATTGTTAAATGTCGTTAGTTGCTCAAGGCAAAATCTGCTAGGTTAAACGAAAAATTGCCCAAACATAAGGATATATCACATTGATAAATTTATAAGCCTTATTCTGCGTAGTAAATTGAAAATGTGAAATATCCAGCTAAAAGTTCAAATCCACAAATTTCACCCGCAGGTGTGATGAGAGCTAGGAGGCATGATGGTTGCACCGAAATGGACGCGCTCCTCCTAGGTAGTTTCAACTTATTTCTGAAATAACCACGCCGCCCATCAATGGCAGAATATCATGGCTGTATTGTCTCGTGTCCGCATTTTGCTCAGGTTGAGCACGTTTAGCGAAGACCTTTTGAAATTTCTCAGATTTGCAGTGGCGTTGACCACGAGAAATTGAGGCGCGCGGTGGCGATGTTAGTCGGCAGCACCATATTGTGATGGATAATTCAGTGCTTGAAACACATGGATGTGGATGTGATGAATGGATGATTTGGCGGAAAGGTTGGTAGTGTTAAGAGCTCCATTTTGGTGCTTTGATTGAGTCTTCATAGTCTTAGCACCCGTGATCAGCATCTTTAAGTCGCCATCCGCCAATTATCAATGATCAATTACAGCATATATGTCTACTGCAGAGTTGTAAAATTCTGAAATTGTCTTGACAGTGCGTCTGGTTATTTCGCAGTTAACTGGCAAGGTTTGCGACAGGTTTGGATTGATCAGATCGCAGCTCTCGGAATTTGAATAATTTTGAAGTGGACTCAGGATATTTTGACATTCATTATCACGGCCCTTTAATTGTTGGTGATAATCTGAGTGGAGTCAGCTATTGTTGAATCAGATCAGGGAGACGGTCCAAACTGGGCGCCCAAACTTTTTTACTGGCAACCGAGAAACATGGTACACCATCCCTAGAGTGTTTGGTGATGCCCAGGGAATGGTAAGATATCGTCGATGGCTGGTTTACAGTATGATTACTAAATGATTTTAAAAGTTCGAGATCGAACTCAACTGAAACGTGCGAGTGCATTCGATAGCGCAAATGATTATTATGCTAACAGCTACGGTGTTGATTCTTAGATCAGTCCGGAATGTTTGGTATGATTTCATAGGCGAGCGTTGGATGGTGAAGTATATCAGGTACAATATTTGAGCAGCACAATAAGGACGGTGACGCCAACTCACTTCCTATCATGATTCCCTCTGACTGCTTCGAGAGGCGACTACCTCGTGGGTCTAGGGCGTAAGTGTTCAATTGGAGCATTTAATTGTCTAATAAGTGTTGTTGTGAGTCGAGACGGACATAGATTGAGCTTCAAATTAGTCTTCCTTGCCCCACGCCAAGCGGAAATCTTCAAACAAAACAGACACACCATCCGCTTTGCTAGGGGAACAGGCCATGGCTCCGATCTTGAAGCTCTTAATCACCAGATCATGGAAAAACCCCTTGATCTCTCTCATCATTGTCATATTCTCAGTCGTGGAATCTTTACTGCCAAAGGAAAATATGAGATCGTCTTTCTTTCTTTGAACATATATCCTGATTGCTTGATTCGACAAATCAAAGGAAGCCGGAGGCGCCAGGATCGACCAATCCGAGTACTTTTGAGTCGCTACAACGCTGATCCAGAGTAAATAAACACTTAGCAAAGGCACTATTAGATATTCGGTCAGCGTCAGAGCGACCTACCTAACATAGTTGCATTCATTCTCCCGCTCTACACCGGCTTTGATCCATTTGACACCCTCAAGTGTGGTGAAGTGCAGAAAAAGAGTTCCTTGATCATATTGCTGGATCCAATTTCCCGAAATTAGGAGCGACGCCTGGAAATCGCGATGGAGATGGGTATCGGCGACTGTGGTCAGATAAGCCGGGCCATTGATAGCATTGTGTCCGGGGAAAGTCCACCAGTCAGTATCTGGCTGTGACGTCAATCTCAGACTACCAGCATCTTCTTCGGCGGAGTAGACGGGTTTTCGGTTGTCCAACCATACTGCACATCCGTCGGTTCCTTCGAGACCTTGCGCGAATTTCATGTTAGTACAATTCTATCCGACTGCGTATGCGAGTGCAAATGTGACTATAGATGAGAAATGAATAAGAATGTGAATGTGAATGTGCTATAGTCATCTAAATGAAGACGGAATCTGAAAGTAAATTAAGGGGCTTTGGCGATTACGTGGACTATCTTATCCGGGCCGCCAATTTCTACGCTAACTTTATTTTCTGAGCTAGGCCATTTCCGGCTATAATTAACTTTTGATGCACATTGATGTAATGGTCGTCCATTTCTACTCTTTTATTAGTGTGATAATTAAGGAGTCTGTAGGGCTGGACACGATATCGCCAGAGGAAATTTCCCGGCGATAATTTAGGCGATATTATCGCGAGGATTTGAAATTAGGCGATACGATATACGATATTGATGTTGAATATCGTATAGTATCACCGGGATTTCACGTGATCCTTATCAGGGTAAGAATTCCGCTCTGAGAGTGTAAGACCAAGTTCAATTCATGACTAACTAGTACAGGCGAATAAATTCAAGCAGTGTTCTGGATGGCTTCATGATTCCACGCCTATCTTAAATCATTGCCGTTATTTCTAGAACGGATGTTCGTCCCTATCCAACCTAATCGAATCTGTCTACCGTTGTCTCTAATTGTATTATTCTCCAAAAGCGGTCTCGCCAGAAGCTCGGTAGGATCATCGAATTCAACGAGTGATCCCCGCTCTAGAAGCGCAATCTTGTCAAACTCCAGAATCGAATGCAACCTGTACGCGATCTCGATGACCGTGTGGCCCTTGAATCCGCGACAAGCAAGATGGTCCCCGTATGCGAGCCCTATACCGCTGATGTCCTTCGCATACTTGACGCGGTAAGACTTATCCGCGCTATAGATGTCGCCGATGCAGGATGCCAGACGCTTTCGACTCACACGACTGCTGCGGAGCACGGCTTACGTTAAGGGAGTGGAACGACCTATGGTTGCTTAAAAAGGATATGACCAAGAGTTCGGAGCTCGAGAAGGGGAATACCTATCAGGAGGCATGTACTGAAGCATTAATCTTCCATTTCCCCTTCTCGATATCCTTCGCCAGAAGATCGAGTCTATTCGTAATCCCCCTCGTACCCATGAACGACTTCCATAGGGGCTCACCATGTTCAAAGATCTCGTCCATTTCCTCTAGCGTGCGCTGTTTTGTCTCTGGTGCGGCACACCAAACGTGAATGAACGCCGCGATGTTGAAAGACCCGAACAGGAAAAACATGCGCCAACCGATGGAACGGAACATCGGCGGGACGGCAAGGGCTAGTGCAAAATTGACAATCCAGTTGCACGCGCTCGCGAGCGAGACGGATCTCGCGCGGATGCGAAGCGGGACGATTTCAGGAGGGTATATCCAGGATACAGGAGCCCAGGACACGGCGAAGGAGCCAACGGTGAGGTAAGTGCTGGCGAGAATGACGCGGCTCACAGTGGGATGGTTCATGACTAGCCATGTGCTGGGCTGGTTCGGGGTGGGGTTGGGTTCGCCGAACTGCATCAGCAGGCCGCCGATGAGGAAGAGCAGAAGCCCATAGAGATCGAGCCGATGAGGAGACTAGGCCGACGGCCCCACTTGTCCATCCACAAGACTGCGGGGATCGTCATGAGTACGTTGATAATGTACTGGATTGACGATGCAAGCATAACGCTGGTGATACCCGCGGACTGGAGGATGTACACGATATAGTACATCATCAAGTTAATGCCGCTCAGCTGACTCCAAATCTGGATTGCCATAGAGAGGAAGACGCGCTTGCGCATCCTGCGTGAGTAAAGCTCGCGGATCGAGCTGGACTCTTTCGCTCGCTCGAGTCGGATTTGGTCCTCGATTTCCCTGTACTCTGCGAGCACGAGCGGGTCGTTGATATCGTTGTTTGCCGTGCGCAAGAATGCAAGCACCCCCAACACTTCATCCCACCGATCCTTGCTCGCGAGCCACCGCGGCGAGAACGGAAGCCAAAACAAGCCGATAAACAAGATAACGGCTGGGGTGGCTTGGACAGCCCACGGCACGCGGAACGCGGCCTCAGAGTCGATAGACGAGCAGCCGTACTGGATAAAATACTGAATCATAATTCCCAAGGACCCGGCCAATGATTCAAACGAGACTACGCGTCCGCGGATCTTGCGCGGTGCGATTTCCGATTGGTATGTGGGTATGAGCGAGGCCATCGGCCCAATGCAGAGACCGGATATTACGCGTCCAATAATCAACATCGCGACGCCATTCGATGTAGATTGCACAACAGAGCCTATGCACCAAAGAATCGCGCCTCCCTGAATGGCGACCTTGCGCGAAAACCTGCCAAATTCAGCTATTACACAAACCCGGCCGATCATCATGGCACTCACCGGTTACCAAGAGCACTAGAAAACAGCGCGCCAATAAACGAGCCCGCAGCCATTGCGCTCGTGATGGCACCCTGCCGCGTCCCCAGCGGATTGCCGTAGAAGTCCTTATACTGGTCCGTTCCCAGGACGCCCGACAAGGACGAGATCTCGAACCCGATCAGCGCGACACCGAGCGAGCAGCAAGC
>PPJX02000207.1:0-19021 GCA_003705915.2 Lipomyces lipofer | reverse complement strand
AATTTTACTTGATTTCATCCAAATTTTCTAAGAAAATGTGAACTCAAGTGGACTTAACTCAACTTAACTCAACTTAACTCAGACATGGATTAAGTCGACTTAACTCGACTTGCGAGGTTGAGTAAGTCAACTCAAGTTTTCCGGTGGTCTTGACTTAAACTTAACTGAACTTGCACTGTAAGTTCAGTTGAGTTAAGTTTACCCACCTCTAATTGTAGTACAGTAATAATGAGCAGTGTCCCCGTGTTTAGTAGGTCCTGTGCGAGCCGAAAAACGCCGCACTCGCCCGGTAAGGCTTTGAGGGTCTCGTGGTGAAGAATGTGGATTAGGGTGTGTAACAAAGGACAGAACTTGGTCACTGGCGTCGCACGTGACGACAGGTTGCGCTCGCATTTCTCCTCCCCATAAAGTTAGAACGCTTTCAGTTCTGACCTGGTCAGGCACGGTAGACTTTGATGGACACAATTTCTTCAACAGTGCCTCAAGATCCTGCCCCTGCGATAGTCGTTCAACAATATGTTCAAAATTCCTAGGGCAAAAGAGCCGAAGACAACCGGCTTCATTTTTATCATCAATTTGGCATAACTTGCTAATGTGACTGGTTTGCAATATATTGATAGACTACAGAAAAGTCTTTCCCTTGGTGTAATTTTTCTGTCTGGTTGTAAATCTCCAAAGCCTTGTCTGCAAGCCTCAGCGGTGCTTGAAACTCTTGAGCCACTCCTGTCGCCAACTTGAGATCTTTCTTCATCAGGTGGATCCCAAACCCACCTTCATAATTTCGACAAGCAGGAGCCGTCTGGATGACTCCTGGGACAGGATTATTCACGGCACTGGACCAACAGCGACCGGTTGAAGAATTTATCATCTCCGAAAGAACCTTGGGATCGAGGCCGCACTTGATGCCCATGTTCATTGCCTCAGCCGTGGCAATGTTACTGATCGCCAAAAGGTAGTTGTTGGCTAATTTGCCACAAAGCCCGGCGCCTTGATCGCCCAAGTGCCAAGCCTTCTTTCCCATAAGCAACAGAACCGACGTCACGCGATCAACTAATTGCGGAGATCCTGAAGCCCCGAACATGAACGTGAGACTAGCAGTCTGCGCGCCGACGACACCTCCAGACATAGGAGCATCCACGAACTGCCCCCAGCCGCTAGAGACTACCGCGCGGGCAACGTCATGTGAAGTCGTAAGATCAATTGTAGAACAGTCAATAAATAGTCTCTCCTGGCCTGATGGACGACGGACTTGTTCTCCAAGAATAGACTCAAAGACCAGTTTAACAGACTCCGGCTCCGGTAAACTGGTGATTATTGTCTCCTGCGTTTTGCCCAGAACGTCAGCAACAACACCTGCCATCTAACTGCAAAGACAAGGAACAACTACCGATTTCTCCGCAAGATCCCGCGCACATTTGGCTACTTGAATATCAAACTTATCTGTCGCAGACAGCTCTTGTACAAATTTGGCGGTTATATTGGCATCCGTATCGCAGATGATTAACGTGTCCAATGGCGATATCCTCGAGCGGAGATTCTTGGCCATGTTATAGCCTGTTTGCCATGCGCGTGGTCAGTTTATAGTGAATCGGTTAGAATGACAAAATTTCCTGCATGTAGACCATAGACACATACCCATTTGACCCAGTCCGATGAATCCCCAGGATGTTCTCCTCGGCAACGTCGAAGAAAAGTTCCTTCTGCATAGATGTGAAAGTTGACCGTGGGTAATCATGACAAATGCCCGTCTCATCGTATAGGTGAACAGCAAATTTGTGGCTGAATAAAATAGAGTAAAACTCTGGACTTCAAATTGTTATTAATGTGACACCGACGAGAAGAGCTCTTTATTTGCATCGACCAGAATATTTACAATCATGGAATGCCAACTTTGATGACCCATGGTTGCCGGTGGCACTAAAATACCGAGCGTTGAGGCTGTTGTGAAAAACAAAAGATTGAGGGCCTCGTGGTCTCAGTCCGTCGCTTTGTGGCTCAGTTCACGCTGCCGTCGGGGTTGGCGTTTCTAACGGATGGGTTAGGTTAGATCGGGGCCCCAGTCTCGTCTTGTTACAGGTTTCATGCCGCGGCTTAACTTAGTCCACCGGCATCTAACAAGGGTTTTGTACCATGCGGTGCAAAAGTACTTTGGCAGGGCGCCGGATTTGTAGGGCGCCCTTGGGACTGGCTTTGTTATTATTTGGACATTAAATGCCAATGCGCTAATTGCTCGGCGAAGTCGATTTCCAGTAGTTAACGCATCGGGACCTGCGAAAATATCCATGACCAGACCGCAAATCTTTTTAAATAAGAATCCCTAGCGCGAACTTTATGTCCAGAGCCTGAGTATCATGGCGGTCAACATTGTGTTCATAACGATCTTCGTTGCGTCTTTAACCTTTGCCTGTATTGGATATTTCGTTCATCCTCATGGGTCTTGTCGCCGGCATCTGAAATCGTCTGAAGTTTTCGTCAAGGGACCTTACACTGGTCAATGTCTTCTTTCAGATGCACTGAGCTCGAAATATCAGGTTTCGATAAATAGTGACGGTCTTCTCTCTTCGTTCTCCTATCAGAATTCACCATACTTTGCATCTCTCCTTATCGGCACCCGAACTCCCGAACAAAAAAAAAGGGTACTCTATGGTGCAGCATATTTTATTGTAGGGCATCTTTTGGTTGTCGGGCTAGCAAGCAGTAGCTATGCCGAAGGTGACATCAGCTTCAGAACCTCGGCTGTCTTGTCCGTTAGCATGTTGATCCTCATTCCGATATACTTGTTCATAGCCATCGTGACTCTGAAGAGCTCTTTCAAAGAGGAGGATGTTGCTTGCGCTACTGTCTATCTCAATACTACGGAGGAGAACTGGGTGGCCTCGTCGGATCTCACGTTATTTAATCCGGCAGACAGGATCCAGATTGCGATCAGCTGGTCTAGGGAAGTGTTATTTTATGGACCATGTTTTTGTACCATTGCGCTGGGAGGCTTTTTGCAAGTGATTTTCAATGCAGGGGAAGGCCACAATAAGGACACTCTGTCTCTTATATTAAGTATTATATCAACCATTCTGTTCGCATTTGCAAGTTGTGGCGGGGTTGTATTTCTTGTGCTAGTAGTCAAGATGATAAGACAAAGCGTCTCGACCGTCGAGGTGCAGCTTGCACAAGCAGTAAGTAAAGATGATGCCGACAACGTCGACATGTTGGAATTCGATATCCGAAAGGTTGTCAGAAAGTTTGCGAATGACTTAGCGAAGGACTTCGCGGATAAAGGCAAAAAATGGACAACTAGCGCGGGTGGATACTATGATTTTGCAATTGCAGGGGTATACGGTGGTCTTGTATATGGCAGGATAAGAGTCAGAGGGATTTCTGCAGATGATTAAGCATGTAGCATGGTCCAATTTGTCATTTTGGTTAGAGCCAGTATACTATTTCTACTCAAGTTACAAGCCAAGGACACGGACGGCGGCAGACAGACAAGGGCAGTTCATGCACCCCCAAGTCAGGCGTCAAGTCCTGACAGGAACCCAGCTTTTGTGAGATGCCTGCGGTGACCAGTGTTGAAAACTAAACTATGAGAGGGGTTGCTCAGACTTTAGATGCTGACTTGTTCACTATCTCGTCTCAATGATTGACTACCTACTTATGTACTGGAGAGTAGACCTTGCATGTGATTGCCGACCGTCTCCCGGTAGAATATCATAGAATATGATTACGCAATCAAGTCTACATAATCAGCATAACCCCTCGCGTAAGAATCTTCTAGTGTGCACTAGACACCAAAAGAATATTCTAGTGATTGATATCAAGGTGGCGGTTGAGATAAGTTGACTTTCAACACGTTTGCCCGAGTCAACAAAGGTAAAATAACCCTGATGCAACATTATTCACAATGCCTTGAAAGTATCGCTGACGAGGCAATGATTTCGCAGTAAATTTTGACAATTTCGGGCAAGGATAGGCTGCCGCGGAATTAACTGCAATCCCCGTTCAAGTCGTGGTTTTAACGGCCCATCAGGAGTCCTCCTATTAAGGAACAGGCACTTAGCAAGCGGACTTTGTAAACGTAATGCACGAATTGCTACTAATCAAGCACTTAGTTAAAAATCTCTCTCTGGCTGCCGCAGTTCTTACGACGATACAATACAACGGTCCGGCTAAAGACAGTATTTGAGACTTTGTCCGAGTTGAGAAGGAGTAACTAACTAACTCCATCTCGTCAGTCGTCACCAGTCTAAGTACGTAACCATATCCATAACTATGGGCTCAATTTCTTGCCATCCATCCATACGTAATCAGTATTTTTGTTGACTGCATCCAGAGCTGTGGTCCGGCCGGCTTGCGCTTATTGGTAGTTCACGAACGTGGTTTCCTGGTTGCATGGCTAATCCAGGCTAAAAACTGAAGGACGAAAATCTTGCAAATGCAGCCTTAATTAATGAGCAGATTAATTTCCTTTTTGTTGGACGAATCTAGATGCCTTCCTTCAATAGGAGGATATTTTCTGAGGTTGATCGGCTATTGTCATTTCGCTGGCAAGGGCCATCGGCTTGCTTTGGTAAAAGTATTCCAGAATGTGCGATACCCTGAAGTTGACAATGTGCTATGAGGTCGTGTTGAAGTGTTGGGCAGTAGAGAGACATTCCTGGTGTGCATTTCTCCGACAAAAATATTATGCTCTAATTGTTGCACAAAGGCATGTTACGACGGCTGTCGGACTGAGCGGGACTTGGACTGGAGACTGCAGTACTTGCAGAACTGGCCTTGGACTGGAAATAGTATGCGGGAAAACTAAGATCCGATTACTGGAGATCTAAATACATGGGAAAGGCCGGGGATATTTATATCCCAGGCCGACAAGACAAGAACGCGTACATGAACAAGGACCGGGAATAGAACATGACAAATATAGAACAATATAGAACAAGAACAATATGGAACAAGAACAATATGGAACATGAACAAGCGCGCGTCGGGAGGCGGAGTATTCTGGAAGATCCTGGAGCTTCGTGACTGCGGCTGTGGTGTTGAGCGTAGCGCAAAGTGGCGGGTCACGCCACCTATGGACGCTAAGCTCAGCCTGCAGCGAGGACGTCATTGAGCGCTCTGTTCCAGAATCTCCCAACAGCGCTCACTGAATCTCCCAAGAGCACTCACTAATCCCAATCTCCCAAGAGCATGGTTTAGTGAGTCTCCCAAGCGCACTGCCGCTGTAAACTCCCAAGGGAGTTTACCCTGCCACGCTGTTGTGTGTAGAGCAGCCGTGAAAACCATACTAGATCGCATTTGCAATGGCTTCGGTCCGCATAGGGACAAGCTCACATCGACCCTGCAGCAGAGCGTTGACGACAACTGCCTCCTTGGTAATTGAATTGGTGAGCGCCGTGCTGCCGGTCTAGTTATTACTCCTTTTAATATGTGTGGCTCATTCTGTTCTTCTGTTTGTATCTGGAGGGCATGTGTTCGCCTGCAGTTTGTTTCTGCCTTCGTAAAGTTGGTGCCTTCCTTTCTTTGCTTTCTTAAAATGTGCAAATTTGGTCTTATAATATAATATTTGCTACAAAATCCAGCATCGTCTTGGCTGTCGAGTTAGCAATGTAGAAACGTTGGTCGTATAATAGATATTCATTCCTAATCTTCGAAATCTACTCATACAGCCTTTGTCAGGAACAAACAAGAGAGACTACAATATATTGTATGAGTGAATGCACTCGAATCACTCACTCTACTGGAATCGCCAGAACCACCGGATCGAATGGTCGCTCAGCTGGTCTCGCCGAGTGAGGCATACTGAAAGATTTTTGTCGGAGTGAGCAGGGTGCGGTACACCTGTGAGTAACTTTCTCAACTTGCCAGAACGACTCGCCGTAAGCGAGCAACCCTTACAATGTGTGTGAGTGGGGATCAGAAATTTTGCTTATAAAGGGTGGGTCAGAATTGTGGTCCGAACCAACACAATGCTAATGCTGCCCCAGTATCTCAGGGAGTAAACTTTCGTGGTGCAGCTGCAGCTGCAAGCACAGGTAGCTGTCAATCGTGCTCTGCGCAAGGCGCGTCGTAATCTGCGCGACGAGCACGTGATCGGAATTTAACTTCGCGTGGGGCGCCCTGGTTCGATCTGGCATCCACCTCAACGCCAAATTTGCGACATGGCATCCCCGCATTTTCACCTGCAAATCAACTACAAACGGCTAATAACTTAACAGTAATTAGACCAACTGGAAACGAATTGACTAAATTTACTCTATTTGTTGGCACCATCTTTGCTGTTTAATTGCATAATCAGAGAATGGATCGGTTCGGCAGTGGCTCAACACCACCAATAAATACAGGGCCTGCCAGTAAGGTTTTCAAACTTTGTTTGCCACATGCGTCTACACAACGAATCGTTCACCCCAATCGGACAGGCGACCGGTTAGCAAGCCCCACATTCGTGCACGATGAAAATTTTCTTACATTTGGCAACGGAGGATGCTGGTTTCTCTTTGCATCTGCTGTCTACTCAAATATTCCCTAACCCTATGAACGCTTCTCCTGGCAGTCCAGTTCTAGCTGAGTTCGCCAGTTCCAATTCTCTTTCATGATCATGTTTGTGTCTCCTAATTTTCTATGAGCACTCCCATACATAGTGTCGTCATGCACACGTCTTTCGAGGAAACACCTCCCCGCGGTGAAGATAACCTGGTCTCGAAAGATGCATCAGCTAAAGTGGATGGCGAGGCGGAGGAATCCCAGCTTGTTGAAGTCAAGAAATCCGGTCTGTTCTACATGTCAGTCCTCATGCTTTGTCTCGTCTCCGTTGTCGCGTCAATGGACTCTGTCATCGTCGCCGCCATCTTACCCGCGATTACGGAAGATCTCAAGGGAACGACAGTTGAAGCATTTTGGTGCGGGACCGGTTTTCTGTTGGCGCAGACTGTGAGATCCTCTTCCTTTGACATCGCTATCCAGGCGAGGTACCACGTGAACATTGAGCTGACTGGTATCACGAGCCAATCAGGTGACAGTTCCACTCTACGGTACTCTGAGCGACATCTTCGGAAGGAAGTGGAACATGATCTTTGCTATTGCTACGTTTCTATTCGGCAGCATTCTTTGTGGTACCGCCAAGGGAATGGGATGGTTAGTTGCTGCGAGGGTGGTCCAAGGGCTCGGGGCGGGTGGAACGCTTTCGCTCGTCTCAGTCATAATCTCGGATATTACGAGTTTGAGAGATCGAGGGAAATATGTTGGAATAGTCGGATTGGCATGGGCATTTGGAACGAACATCGCAGTAAGCCATTCTTCACTCCCACACTAACTCCATCACGGTTAATTGACTATTTTTTTCCAGGTACCAATCGGCGGCGCAGTCGGGGAAAGGGCCTCGTGGAGATGGGTATTCTGGATCAACATCCCCACATGCGTTGTCTGCATCGTTGGCCTAATCTATTCCCTCAACCTTCGCATTGATCGCTCGTCTTTACTGTCGAAACTCGTCCGTGTCGATTACTTGGGAATGACCATCTTCATTGCCGCATCTACTTCTTTCCTACTTGGTCTCACCATGGGAGGGACTCTGCATCTTTGGGATTCAGCATCCATTCTCGTGCCTCTAATACTGGGCGTATTTGGATATTTTCTGTTCGTTCTCGTCGAATGGAAGGTCCCACGAGAACCAATGGTTCCGTTGAGAATCTTCCGCGATAGGACAGCTGTCACCGGGTTCGTAGGAGCTTTCTGTCACGGCTTGGTATTGTGGTCGTTTGCGTATTACAGGATAATATTTGTCAGTTATTGTTCCATGCTTTCTCTGGACTTTGTCTTCAATTTGTGGGGGCAGAGGCTGATAATTCCAACAGTTTCTCGGCGCAAAGCAGCATGGTCTTCTCCATTCAAGCGTTGAGACTCTTCCCGGGAGGTATGGTCTCTCACCTTGCAAGATGTGGAAAAAAACTGACTACGGTAGTGCATTCGTCGCTCCAGCTGCAGTATGTTCAGGGATAATCGTCTCGAAAACTCTTCGGTTTCAGAAGTTGATCTGGGTTGGTTGGCTTATGCTAGCCGGCGGCATCGGTCTCAATGCTCTGATGACACCAACGTCTAATGGCGGAATAAACTACGGCCTCAGGGTTATTCCTGCAATAGGAGCCGGTCTACTCTTCCCAACGCCCATGTTTGCGGTCCAAGCAATGCAGCGCGATGAGGATATGGGGATTGCGACATCGGTGGAAATATTCTTTCGAAGTCTTGGACAGACTTTTGGTGTTGCCATTGGAGGTGTGATATTCCAAAACCAGTTCAACAAATTTGTCAGCAAAGCAGTTGGCAGAGGTAGTATTCCATTGACATTGATTGTCCCGGGGGCCGATGCGGAGCGCGCATACGTGATCATTCGAAGATTTCCTCATTCCGTGCAAATAGCGTATCAATACGTCTACGCGGACTCCCTGAGGATATTATGGTATGCCTTGACAGGAATTGCGATTGTGGGACTTGTTGTTAGCTTGGCTGCAAGGAATGAGAGTATGGATAGAGGTCTTAACAGTAAACAACAGTTTGAGCATAAACGGGATGCTACTCAAGGGGCGACGGTGCCCTAGTTTCGCGATACTCGGCGCACAAAACAGCGAATACTGTTTAATAAAGAACTTATATATACTTGTAATTGTTGCACTCTACTATCCCAATAGAGGTAGGACACCTGGCCCAACAATAATTGACGCTGTATGGCTCCAGTTCTGCATGCAATTAAGCTGCAAGGCATTGATCACAGACTGATAGACTATCGAGTCGAAAGTTTGTGTAGTGGTTTCAGCGTGAAGAAGTACATTACACATGTACGGTACCAGTGCGTCGTCGCTTGGCTGCGTCTGCGCCACGTTGACAGGGTCTTTGCTTACGTTACTTGCCTCATTGATTAATAGGTATCCTGTTCCTCGTAGGTTTCCTCGAAAGATATTATGTAGCCGTCGGAAGTGGATGGAGTATTCATGATGTAAAAGATAAACGAAGATAATAAGTTAAATGATGGTCTGTAAAGCACAGGATATTTCCGCGGAAGCGTTGTTATTTCTACAGTCGGTGTGTAAGCCGATATTAATTATCTAGCAGCTGTTCCTTCTACTCGTTCTGTCCAGATTTATACTGTTCTCTTTCACCGTAACTCGCCAGCACACCGCCAAATTCCCGGGGGTGAATGAATGCCTCAATGGAAATCCCAATGTGCCGAACTGGGTACATAACAGACGTATCACCACGTGACAAACGGAATGCTGTGGCTTGAGACACAGCCAGTACAGCCGCCATTCCAGCGCAGTCATGTTAAGCGATGCCCGCCATAGGCGGAAGTTAGCACTTTCCTAGATGCATCAATCCCGATGATGTTCCTAAATTTCTCTACATAAGCTAAACATTGTCAGTGGACAGTTACGTACGGTTGACGTTCATATTTGTACTGGATGGTGTGTAACCTGGATCGAGCATTTCATTAAGGTTCACCAAGTATTCTTAGCTCAGCCGTCATATCATGTCTGACACGTGCGGGCGCACAGTGAGATATGAATCGTCAGCCTTTAGAATTGTGAACTGAAACTGTTTCATACCTTCTTTATTATCGTACATATGGAGTCTTGAGACAGGCCCAAGACATTTGGTTTCTCATTTGTCCGGCACTATGGATATGCAGGGGAACGGGTTTAGTGGATGGACTCTTAGGCGATATATGAGGACTTGCGGACTTGTTTTGTTGGCAAGAAATGAAGAAAATAAAGAAAAAGAACAAAAAAGGGGAGAACACGAAAAACCATGGGAAAGCTGGGCTAGACTAGACATATGCGGCTGTTGCGCGCCTGTGGGAGCATAGGGTTACCTAGCCCATCCAACACCGAAATTTGGTCCAGATAGGGTAACAAGACTCTTACTTCCGTTTAAGGGGTTCAAGGAAGGACGGGATAACGGGTCTCACGCTCAGGCACTCAGGAACTCGGGTGGAGGTCCTAAACTCCGAGGAGAGTTCTGAAAGTGTTTGGCTTGGCCGCGCCAAATCCTTCAGATTACCAATCCAAAGTCAGCTAATATATTTCATCCGTCTACTTAAGTTATGGCTGGCTATGGAACCTTCGGAATAAGATATCAAGACTGCCACTTCTCTTCGTCCAGAGGCTGCAAGAATCCGAAGAGCTCTCATCAGCGATTCTTTTCCATTTGTATGCTGTCATGACGAAACCAACACTTATTTTCGTACCTGGCGCCTGGCACACGCCTGAGATTTTTGATCCGCTCATCTCACAGCTCCGAATCGCGGGCTTCACGCAGATCAGCGCGGTCGCCCTCCCTTCTGCTGGAGCCGATCCCGCGCTCCCGGACTTCTCCCAAGATGTGGAAGCCCTGCGCTCGGAACTGAACAAAGCGATTATTGAGAACGAAGAGGATGTCGTTTTGGTCATGCATTCCTACGGAGGGGTTGTAGGATGCGAATCATCGAAAGGGTTTGGGAAGAAGGAAATGGAGGTTGAGGGAAATAAGGGAGGAATAGTGCGGTTGGTGTTCCTGGCAGCATTGGTCTTGCAAGAAGGTGCTTCGGTTGTGGCGAATCCGAATAGTCCTCCTAAGGGAAGAGATGAAGAGGAGGAGATGCTGCAATACGACTACAAGGTTTGTGTGGTTCTCTTTCCGATAGACATGCGGCTATTATATCTCGCATTATACTTGTGTGTCCAAACGCAATATGCATATGTCCAAGCATGATGGCTGACTCATAGGATGAGCAGGATGGTTCTCTCATAGTCTTAGACGCAAGGGCTCTCTTTTATCACGACATCCCTGACGAGGATGCCTCATTCTGGAAGTCAAAACTCAAACCTCATTCAGCTGGGTAAGTTACATCCCTATGGAGCTTATCCTTTCCACACTGACAGGCATCGGTCTCCAGTGTATTCGCATCACCTTTGACATACCCCGCATATCGCTACATCCCATCATCATATCTTATCTGCACGAAGGACGCGGCGCTCCCTCCCACATCACAAGAGAAAATGGCAAAAGCCGCAGAGATCGGAGTGGTTGAGAGAGTCGCTTCAAGTCACTCGCCATGGCTTTCGCATCCTAAGCTTGTTGAAGATTATATCAGGCGTGCGGCAGAGGAAGGGTTGTAGACAGTGCCAATTATTGCTATAACGAAGATATTCAACGGAATCAGTATAATGTATCCTGTACATGTATCTGCTGTTGCAAGGCCCTCATCTTTAATGGTTGCCTCACGTGCAGCTTACCCAGTACAGGTAAGCGCTGTTGCAAGGTCCATGCCGTTGGTGTCGGAATTAGGGTTGGCTGTGTTCCAAAGGCCAACATAAGACCTATTGCCATGGTAGGTGTTTGCAAGCAAAGTTCTATCCGAAACTTTTTTTATTGCACCATACTCTAGAGCATGTTAAGACAAATGGAGCGGTAGTATTCCCTGCAGTAGTAAGGACTATTCCATGGCCATGCATCGGAAAAGCTCTGAGCTAAAAAAACCGAACTAGACATCGGATTGGTTGGTATTAATTAGTGACGCTGCTACGAAGCTATGCAACCGTATTATTTAGCCGAGCTCCTGTCATGTTCAGTACGTCTGACAATGTCAAACCCATAACCAATGCTGATAACCAATGCTGTGCCCAGTACTAACTGGACACAAAGCCAGCGGCGGCAAATATGTTAATGCACCTTAGTATTTATTGGTAGTTTTACTATTCCGTACTCGTCCATCCCCGCGAATCTAAACTGCAATGACCTCTTCAGGTACAGGTCAAATATGGCGCACCAGTTGTGTGAAAATACAGCGACGTCCTCCTCAAATTGCGGGACGTTCGTGGAGCTTCAAGGTGTCGTGGCGCCTTGAAAGCGAGTGAACAGAAAATGGCAAAAAAGCCTTGGAGATTGGGTGATCCACAGCTAAGTCCTAGTCTACAGATGTAGCATGGGATGCAGTTCGCAAAGTAAATGGGGATGGGTGAGCTGTTGACTGTTAGCGTGTAAAATGACAATAATTTCATTTAGGCGATCAATACATTTTTACGTAAGATACAGTCGAAAGCCAAATCGATGAGATCATTCCACTCCAAGTATCGGAGCTCAAATAAACCCAGCGCGTTTCATTTCCCTTTCGGTCCATTCCCAGAGCACTTTCGCTAACTCATCGTCCTTTCCCTGCTTAGTTGTGTTTCCTACCTTTGCTACGGGCACCAGATACGCCCCGCTCATCTCTCTCTTGAAGTGATCGCTCGCTATCGCGAATAATTGTGTGTAAATGCCTTTTTCTGGTGGGACACTTATAGGAAGTATCTTCGTCAAAGCGGTTACAGTCGAAGATATAATGGTAAGCATCCAGCTACCGGTAGCTCGGCGGATAAGATTTCTTCTAATGTCAGCTTATCGGGAATTTGGACGAGGTCATGACATTGAAACGTACGTGTCTACCGTCCCTGGATGTACGCTTGCAAACCATATTTCCCCCTTAGTATCATTTCCATCGGTCGATAATACATTGGCGGCTCGAGTAGTTGGAGAGCGATATCTTCTATCCAGCTCTTTGGCGTGTAAGATATTTGCCAGTTTAGAAGAACCGTAACGGGAAAGCGGGCCACCTTTTCTCTGGTCGATGTCCTGCAGATCAATCCCGTTCGAAGGAGCATTATTATGAGCGCTGGATGAGAGATTGACAACGCGAACGGTCCCTGGCGCTGAGCTGGAGGCGGCTGAGAGAATGAGCGGCATCAAGAGCTGGGTTAGGAGCCAGTGGGAGATATAGTTTGTCTAAAGTAACTGCAGTTAAAGCGAGCTGAAAGGTCCAATATCATCATATCATTGTAGAACTTTGAGAATAACTAACCTGGAACTGAGATTCATATCCATCTATTGTCTTCTCAAAGGGAGTTGCCATGACGCCGGCATTATTGACCAGGCCATGTAAGCACGTCTCTTTCCTGCAGTCTAATCAGCGCTCTTGCCACAGTCTTTGACGCAACAACAATTTACTGACTTGCAAAGTTCTTGTGCCGCCGAAACGACACTCTTGAGGTTCATATTGTCCAATTTCAATAAGTGCACATCTGCATACGGGACCTTCGCCCTGATATTTTTGATGGCGTCGCTAGCTTTGGCTTCGGACCTTGAACCAAGGTAGACCCTTGCATGATGCGCCGCGAGTTGAAGCACGGTATGGTATCCACTATTCAACGAGGTCAGCTTACTCTAGAAACAGCGGACTCAGATTTCATTGTTTAGAAGCGCCGGTTTTAGATACACATACAGTCCCGTATTTCCACCTGTGACAAGGTAGACCCGCCCCCGGAGGTCAGGGAGTGATTCCGGTGTGAAAGACATTGGGCGCTGAGCTCAGTACTCTTGAGAGACGGAAATAATGTCTGTGTTATTAGGTCCCTAGTACTTATAGAATGACATGAAGGGCGGGCCAGGACGATGGAAGACTACGGTCAGTACTGGAGATGAGACACTAGCCAAGTAGGCTGTAGACGGGTATCTGTAGGCTGCAGAATGCTGACGCAGTCGCTGCGATCGCTGACAACTACACTTATTCTATTTACACCAAGTAGTCCCGATATTGCAAAGTGAATATGGAAGTTAGTCACAACAAAGAATGTTACTACGCCTATATTTCTTTCTGTATTGCATCATATATATGTATATTTCCTCTTCGACTGTCCATGCTGACATGTCAGCACGTGTAAGCAATTAGCGTCCTGTCAAAGTTGTAAGCTGAGTATATTGTACTGCCCCATATTGTCTTGTACGCACCACGCGAAATTCGCATATCTCCTGATACAGTAACGCCGATACATTATCTGAGGCATGACGAGAAATTATGAGCTCTAAGCATTAACAATCCGAATGTGAGGCGTAGGCATACTGCCTGGCTTCAACCGATGTGGTGACAGCGCTGACGACAAGGCTTATGTTTAACCGCTTGGCATGTGAGCCGCAGTTCGGCTCTACGGCTGGAGCTGCGGCTGACGCCTTCTGGTTCACGGAAGGGACTGACGTTGCGGATCAACTCATTTTGCTGCCCTGGACATCCGTTGTGCAACCATGGAGTTCAACCCTTTCCGTTTATGCCGTTTAAATTCAGGTTTGCTCTACCTTGTACTTAGGGTTCGGTATGAACAAACGGATAACGGATATATCTGCGGATATTAGTCATGGATATGAATACGGATAGATAATATGTGAATATGAATACGGATACGGATATCCTTCTAGGTATTTGAATCGAATTAATAGATCAATCTCTGGATCAGGCTAATAATACGAGTGGATAAAATACGGATTGAGCCGCTAACTCAGGTAATACATTGTGGAAACCCAAAAAAGCGACAAATATCTGTATATTAAAACCGATGTATTAGTCGGAATATTCAATGTACTCGGTGCGTTTGGTTACGTGACTCACTGAGTAAAGTGAGCTGATTCAAAAGTAGATCAAGCCTTACTACTGAATACTGTACCTACTAATTATAGGATCAAACAGAAGCTTTAGAGCCTAATTGAGTAGTCAATATACTCAATATAGGAAGTGGATCATGATCTTTAGACCATCCACCACCTCAACGCGAATGGATTGAGCAGTTCGTTTAAATCACGTGAGTGATAATTTGTCATATCCGTATTATCCGTAGATATTACGAATATTACGGATATGAATACGGATAAGGCTAATTTATCTGGATATAAATACGGATACGGGATACGGATATTTTGTCTGGTTATACGGATATGAATAACGGAAAATAAGCCTGGATATTATTCATGCCGATCCCTACTTGTACTGCATCTCTCAGCTTCACCGTGGTATTCGCAGACAAAGTCATTGTACCTGTCAATGAGTCTCATCAAGCAGCAATGCACACCTGCAGAGTCCGCTTCGCCCATCACCCCTAGCGCCTAGCGCCACCAAAGGCGAGTCAACTCGCAAAGCCTAGATCCCCGCTAGTCAGATGCAAAAAAAAACGAAGGAATGTAATCAGCAACTCGTAGATCTGCAGATCTAAATATTCCTCGCACTGTACATCATTCTGAAATTGTGGGCGAGCATAAAACCGGCGTACCCGGCGCCGAAGTCAACGCCTCTGAACTTGGGGGCCTCGACGCTGATGCGTTGTGCAGAGCGAGGTTGGCGACACGTGGCCAGAGAACAAGATGCGCGGCGTGCGACATTAGTCAGGGAAATTGGCATTCCGATCACTCAGTGGGTCACCTGAATTTGAGAAAATTCGCATCTGGTGTCTTTGTTGTGCCTTGCTACGGGGAGAGGGTAATTTTGCCGGTTTGGAAATTTTGGAGTTTGATTTTCGAGCTGCAAAATTCGGCGCTACGGGAAGTCACCCACTATATAACTCCGGGACGGGACAGACCTAACAATTACATATAGATGGAGGCCTCAAAAATGAGTGTAACTCCAACCACTTCGATTTTACATATTTTATTTGCCAGTGACGGATAGGCCCTAACCCTGGAAACAAATATCTGCATACAACGTTCATATTGGGTAAGTTGAGCTTTAGCAGAGATGACCTCATTTTTCTCCTGTTAGTGTTCGAAATCGCCAGCAAAACCACGGCACCAGCTATCCTGGTTTGCCTGAGTATCCATAAGCCCCCTCCCTGCATACATTAGCAACTTCTCTCAAAGACTCTAGATATCATCCAAGTATGGACGTTTTGGACAGTGCAAGAACGATCCTGTCCTCCATCCCCGCGCTTAATATCCCTGATCATTGATATGGCTTTTGTAAGAGCATTTAATCATTACTTAACGGCGCAGAGTACACCACCAGCCGAATTCGATGTTCTTACCACGTGCAGCGGCTTCGTCAGAAGAGACTATGTGCCTGATAAGGTATCGTTCTACGCGTGGTTGCCTTCAGAACTTAATCTCTATGCCGCGATTAACCGTTCAGGATTTGAGATAATAGATCCAAAAGCCTGCATAGTGCATATTATAATATAATACTTGCTCCCTGAATGAGAAGTACAGCATCTAAAGCGGCATATGTAAATCCAGAATATACAATCCAGAAGAGGTAGTTAGCATGGCGAAAACCGAATCTCATGTCTATTCAAGTCCGCTCACTTGCTCTAAATTTCTGTCCTGTTGTAAATGGATACTACTTCTGAACGCTACTTGTCCTATTCTGGGCTTATATCTCTGCAATGCATCTGTAAGTGGGGGTGCTCACAGAAACCGACTAATTCGACACGCATCAGCTTGCTGTCGAAATAGCAGATATCCTGAGCCGGTCAAGTTAGACATAGTGATCATGGTCTAAAGGAGATGAGAAAATATAAATTTGTCATTCCTGGTTAGCCCGTCTAGTTGATCAACTTAGGCAGCTTGAAGCTTATCTCCGATAATGAAACTTAATCGTACGGTAAGCGCCGGATTGTTGAGTTACCCGGTGTAACGACCCACCCCCCCAGTGAGCAGACTCAAGGGCCTTCAACTGTTCGTCCTTTTAGATTAAGGAACTTCCACTAGGAGACCAGTCGCACCCTTTTTGTGTCACGTATATCCCATCTCCTGTGGCATATCTTCTGTAACTTGAACCATGCGTCCTTCGCTCTTTCTTCTCGCTCTATTGTCGCGTGTCGATTGCTCCGCTATACAGGTTCCTCTAGTCTTACAATCCGATTCTCTCGCTACCATTGCCTCCGGTGGAAAAGGACTTGTCAGCTCCGAAGCGCTTCAGGCAGACATAGATGCGAAGAATCTTGTGGAGCGTGCGTACGATCTGTTTGAGCTCGCGAAGCTTGGTATTGATGAATATGCACATCCAACCCGAGTTATCGGAAGCAAAGGTGAGTTGTTTCTATCGCACTCCTTAAGTGTCCATGCTGATGAAACAAATAGGACATCTTGCGACCATTGATTATATCTACTCGACTATCGCCAATCTAGGGGACTATTATACCATCACCAACCAGACGTTCGATGCTGTTGTCGGCAATGTGTTTGAGTCTCGGCTTGTACTGGGGAATCAAGTGCCGAAATCTGCCTCTCCAATGAGTCTCACTCCTCCTACCAACAATAAAGAACCAGTATTTGGACCGCTGGTTCTGGTGGCGAACGATGGATGCGAGCAGGCTGACTACCCCTCTAATATCACCGGTTCTATCGCCTTCGTTCGCCGTGGAACTTGTACCTTCGGAGATAAATCGGCGCTCGCTGGAAAGGCTGGAGCTGTCGCTGCCGTCATTTATAACAACGGCAAAGGTAGCCTCTCAGGCACTTTGGGCGAACCATCACTGTATCATGTTGCAACATTTGGTCTCTCAGACAAGGACGCTAAGCCATACATTGAAGACTTACAAGGAGGGAAAATGGTTTATTCATCCGCTTATATTGATTCGATTGTTGAGGAAATCAGTACCACCAACATCATTGCGCAAACTAGGGGAGGAGATGCTGAAAATTGTGTTATGCTTGGAGGACACAGTGACAGCGTCATTGAGGGTCCTGGCATCAACGATGATGGATCTGGATCTCTAACCTTGCTGGAAGTTGCAACGCAGCTGACTAAGTACAGTGTCAATAACTGCGTTCGCTTCGCATGGTGGGCAGGCGAAGAAGAAGGACTCCTTGGATCTAATTACTATGTGTCGATGCTCTCTAAGGAGGAAAATTGGAAGATTCGTCTTTTTATGGACTACGACATGCTTGCCTCTCCCAATTACGCATATCAAGTCTACAATGCCACCAACAAGGTCAACCCAACGGGGTCCGAGGAGCTGCGTGATTTATACATAAAATTTTACCGGTCACACAATCAGAATTACACCTTAATTCCTTTCGATGGACGTAGCGATTACGACGCCTTCATCAAACATGGAATTCCTGGAGGTGGCATTGCAGCCGGCGCAGAAGGAATCAAGACAAAAGAAGAAGCTGATATGTTTGGAGGAGTTGCCGGAAATTGGTTTGACCCCTGCTACCACCAATTGTGTGACACAGTGGACAACCTGAATCTCACTGCCTGGGACTTGAACACTAAGGTAACAGACCGGAATTTACCGCTTACTTACATATTATATTGTTCTTTGCTAATAATGTTACTTTGAAGCTCGTGGCCCATTCAGTGGCTACTTACGCCATATCCTTCCAAGGATTCCCCGAACGGAGCAACATCGAGAGTAAGGTTGAGCAGAGACCATCTTTATGGCGTGGACATAAACTTGTGATGTAACCGTTTCGTCAAAAGTGCTACACCACTTTGCGGCGGCATAGGCAAATTTTTTTGACTATGTTTCGACTATGCCTGGCACTTGTGACCAAAACTTCTATCAATTCTCATTTTTTCCTTCTTTTCCAATACTTCGATAGACATGCACGGGTGGCATTTTGTAGCTAGAATGATATTCGTTGTACGATAAGTGCAATTAAAGTTTCGTCAAAACCCCCGGTTTGTTGCAAAATAGCATTATGATATGTACAAGCAGTCAAGGGAGGATTGAACAGTTACGAGACCCTAACCCTATACATTTTAAGACAACGTGGAAATTATAACGCCTACAAAGTTGTACTTTCGTGTCGGTTGTTGCGCACATCAACTGTTACTACCTTGATAACATAACCTAATAACTCTTACTTTCAGTTTATATTTTTCAATTCGTGTGCAGTAATAGTTAGAGTATCAGAATACAGCACTACCCTTAGCAGCTCTCCGGTCCAAGGTTTTGCAATTGTGGTGTTAATCAGAATCCGTCCAAGGGGGAATTGATTCTACTAAAATCATCAACGAATGCAGTAAGGTTCACGCGCGTTCGGTGAGCAAATTCAGACGCCCGCCAACGACTTCAGGATTCCGTGGCAACTTGTAATCTCTTGGACTACTTGCGTTATGATCTACAAAGTGGTCAAATGTAATTCAATATATTTCCAATATCAAATACTCTCAATCCGATCTTTCACTTTTTGCATCCGGCTCACTGGGCTTCGCTCTTCGCATCTGGTTCCCCGCCCGCAGCAAAGCTCGGATCCATCC
>PPJX02000206.1:0-19421 GCA_003705915.2 Lipomyces lipofer | reverse complement strand
AGCAACAGCAACAGCAACAGCAACAGCAACAGCAACAGCAACAGCAACAGCAACAGCAACAGCAACAGCAACAACTTCATCATCAGCAGCATCAGCAACTCCCGTACGGGCAGCAGTCTGTGCCGAATCACTCACATGCACAAGCACAGTCGCAGATCGCACAGGTTCAAGCCCAGCAACATCAGCAGCACCAGCAACAAGCGCAGAACGTTCAGCATACTCCTCAGCAACATCATGCGCAGCAGGTGCCTATACCGCAGCAGCAGGGGACTCCACAACCTACTGCACAGCAGCAACTGCTACAACAGCAACAACAGCAAGTTACGGCGCAGGCGGCTGCAGCTGCTGGGATGCATATTGCTGGAACTAGAGGGTATGTGCTAATGTATTGAGACTATGTTACAATGTCGCTTACGCGTACTACAGGAAAGCTCTTGGCGGTAGCGCATTAATGCGTCTTCTAATGTACTGTGAGCACCTAAGTGCCGGTACCGAGCAACAAAAAGATCTAGAGTTCTGGCGAAAATTCGTTCTCGAATACTACACCGAGCTAGGAGGACTTAAATATACTGTCGTGAACGCCGCCGACAAAGTCCAGAAGCAATACGAAGTCCCGAATGCTGCGCTACCGCGCTACTATCACACTATCTACCAAGACGGCGTTAGAAAAGTGCAGGTCGTCCTTGAGAATCCCCGCGAAATAATGATGGGACAGGATGTGCATGTCGTTGACTGCGCGCGCGCGAGCGTTTTCTACTGGTTCACGAATGGGACCCATGTCATCTCACACGGATCCCTTAGGGCATTTATGAACTCTGCGCTGAGGATCGATAGTATTGAGTTTCATGCTCATGAGCACCATGAGTTTGTGTCGAGAGCTCTCGCCGTTGCAGCTGTGGCTGAGGCCTCGTCATCAGCGAGCGGAGGGTCACCTTCTGTCGCAGCATCTACTGTCGGGCGGTCGCAGGTTAATACATTCGGCATCACGGATGCGCTCACGCGGTTCCTCCAGATTACTCAGGTCATGGCGCAAATGCGGGAACTGGTTCCATATTACCTCTCACAGAATAATACAGCCGGACCTATACAATCGTTCAGCTCGTTCGTCAATCTTATCAACGCACAGCGTGAAGTCTCGCAGCAACAGCAGCAGCAGCAGTTACAAATCCAACAACAACAACAACAACAACAACAACAACAACAACAACAACAACAACAACAGCAGCAGCAACACCAACAGCAGCAGCAGTATATGCAGCAGTTCCAGGTTCAGCAACAAGCTCAGCAACAGGCTCAATTCCAACTACAGCAACAGCGGCGGCAGCAGCATATGCAGATGCAGATGCATGCTCACCTTCAGCACCAGCAAGCTCATCAGCATCAGAGCGGTCAGATTGCCGAGTATAAATCAGACGATGAAGGTAATGATGCTAAGATAACCGACGTGACAAAGACGGGTGAGTCGACTTCGTACGCTATTGGAGATACTTTCCAGGAAAAGGAAGATATGGGGAATGGCGAAAGAAAATTGGACTCGCGCAAAAGTGACAACCAGATGGCGACGAATCCAAGCACGTCTGTCGGTACCAATTCAACGCCCCTCACATCTACGACAGCTGATTCGTCAATGTCAGCTGCGACTACACAGACCGTCATGCAAGTTGACATGTTGTCTCCTCGCATCATTTCCACACCTTCTCCTGCCCAACCTTCTTCGGGCATTCCCAGTCCTCGCACCGCCACAACTAACAAGCGCCGGCGAGAATCTGTTGTTGCGAATAACAACAATAATTCAAGCGCGACAAACAATCCATCATCGAACCTCAGTCAATCAGCGTTAAGTGGTGTCATGACTCTCGGTCCTCCAGAGGGGCAAGCAAGTAACGGTAGCAGCAGCGACCCTCTGAGTGTCAAAGAGGAGGATGGAGAAGGCGCCACTACTGGATCCAAGACGCGATCGCCACCGAAAGTTAAACAGAGTCCGAAACTCACGAAGCAGCAAGCTAACAAGCGAGTGAAGACTCTGGGTAGTGGGAGTTGATAGAATTTCGTTTTGGTTTTGGTGGCAAGTTGGATGCGCAACGATGGAGGAGGTTTGTATATGCCTTGGATAGATAATTATGTTGATTTATTGTGCTCTTATATATCGCCATCGTATGTTTATGCGTACCGTGTCAAATATGTGCTTTTTCTTGAAGTCTTTATTATTTTGATTTATTAAGAGAATGTGTCGCTGCTTGTATTTCTAGTTGTTCAATGGTTGGCAAGTCGAGTTCGTTTTCCCAACGGAGCAAATGTACTATTAACTTTTTCTCTTTGTTGACTTTCATGTATTCGTTCTGAGCGATACTGTGCTCTTGTTATTTTGGTGATCTCTCTTTAGTGTTGTGTGTCATATGTAGAATTGCTGACATCATTCTGGATGGTTGTGAGAAGCAAATACACTAAATGCCATGCACAAAGGCTCTCTCATGAACGATATGTCGCATCTCAGAGTGGAGCAGCTAGTGCCAGAATTCGAACTCGAAAAGTTCTTCATGTTCATATCCTACCTCTAATCCGGACGACCTGACGGTGCGCGGCTTTCTGGTCAGATCCGGAAGGCAACAAATTGCAGAATACTTCCCTAATGAACAGCTGAGATATATGTGTTAACCTATGAATTTCCATATGACCTGCCGACGAGACCCAGTAAAGTGCTCGTATATCTTTTCTTTTAAGCCCAAATAGTAGTCTATCATGCACGGCAGGGTCCATCTATACCGTAGCAAGTTCACGATATCCAAGTTCGAAGTAGCGGTCGTAGGCATACATGTGGCTGTGCGACGACGAACATTCGGAGGAGCGGAGCATTGATGCGGAACAGCCAGAGCGCAAGCATCTTTGCCCGCCGCTCCAAATCACTGCACTGCCACGCTCCATGAGCTTACGGACGTCGTGACGGACGGTGCCTACTTCGTAACATCGTCTCGCGGTACGAAAATATCAACCGGCTAGTCTGTCGACCCTCCCTCCCCTTCCTCTTCTGGCAGTTGTTAATTATTTCAAGGCATCTACTCTGAGGGCACAAATCAGACTGATTTTCGTCCTATACGCTTTATAAGATTGAAGTCCTACGGAACAGTGCAATCCTAAACAGTTTATTTCAGATGCTGCTATTTCAAACGGCAATGGTTCAGCGCGTTTGAAAGCGGCGTTTTGATATTTTCGTATCACTTGATATTCCAAACTGAGGCATCTCGACCTTAATTGTTGCATTCCTTAGTTTTTTTTTTTTTTCAGGTTTTTCCTTTTTCTTTCCGTATCGGTGCATTTTATCATTTGAACGAGGCCCTTCTTTATGTTGGACTCTTTTGCGACTATTTGTTAGTTATACCTTCGCTTGCCTGTCCTCCGGTCCTCATTTTACAACTTTTCAGCATCCATCAAATCATCTTGCCTCCTCTGCACTATGCAATTGCGGTCTACATTTCTGTAACACACAGCCATAGACACGATGGACCTTAGGCAAATCCGCGACGCCTTTTTGAGCATCGGCCGCTCGCTGTTCAAGCCGCGTTTCATTCTTTTCCATGGTGTGTGCATCGTTGCTCTGCATACTTCGTCATACCGTACCATTGCTGACTCTCACCAGTTATCTACATTATGGCCCTAACAATTATCGGCTCTATCATGATATATCCTGAGCGTAACATGGGCTACATCGATGCGCTCTTCTTCGCCGCCGGCGCTGCGACCCAATCGGGGCTCAACACCGTCGACGTCAACAACATTACTACATGGCAGCAGGTAGTTTTGTACATCGTTCCCACCATCGCCAACCCTTTATTCATCAACTCGTGTCTCGTATTTATACGGTTGTACTGGTTTGAGAAGGCGTTTGAGGACATCGCCCACCGCGCGCGACTCGACCACCGTGTTAGGAAGGCCAAGAGTTTCGGGATCGAGGCGCAGAATGACATTGAGCGGAATGGCGTTGCGGGGCGGCCCATCACGGTTTTGCACTCGACGCGTATGACGGAGGAGAATTTCCCTGGATTCCGCTCATATAATGGCAAGAACGCGGGTGCTAATAGGACGAGCGAGGAGGAGGAGGACGAACGGGATCAGAGGGCTAGGATATTTCATCTTGCAAACACGACGGGGCTCAATTTTAATTTTGACGAGAAGCAAGAAGGCGACGATGTTGCCGAGAATGCGATTGACGATTCTGAGTCTATGAAGGAGAGTGGAGAGTCGTCGCAGACTGCAGAGGAAAAATGTGAGTAATTCTCGTTATTGAATTTTTAATGGTCTTGGGGCGGGGTCTAATTCTGTTTTCTATTTTTTTGCTTTTTGTTTCATGCAGCTAAATATCTCTGCTCGACTTTGCCAACAGATGCATCCACATCATCAGACGAACACCATTCCACCAAGAGCCGCTCGCCTAGTCCAAAATCCCTGGGCCGTAGTCCGTATGCCGATACCCACACTCCCCTACCAGCTTCAGTAACCCGCGACATCCGTTTCGGTGACCTCCCTTCCCGGCGCACGTACCGCAGTCAGTCTTCCACTAACCTCGAAAACGGCCCTGCGTTGGTCATCAAATCTCCGCGCGAGCAAGAACTCGAAGCACAGCATGCAGCCGAGGAGGCGAAAAAGCGGGGCAGTCTCGAAATTCATTTCGCGTCGCCTATCACTGCCGGCCTGAGACCCTTCAAATGGCGGCGCGAGTCTGCTGCATATGACAAGCGCAGTAGCGGTGAATCGCGGGATACAGTTGGTGACAATGATGAGGATGGGGATGAGTCGAGAGCGAGATTGCAGCGGACGCAGTCCCATTTTGTGGGTAAATCGACTGAAATATCGGCGGAGGACCAGGGACACAGAGTCATGAAGCGGGCAATTACCATTGAGGCACCGGAGAGATCGAAGAGTCGGCCGAGACAGATGAACAGGAAAAACTCATTGAGCGAGTTTTTCTTGCATAGACCGCCGACGATAGAGCGGGTAGGGAGAGTCATATCGCGATCGTTGACGTGGAGACGGGATTCGTCGCCGAACTCGGACACGTCGCGGAGGTCACTGGGCATGCTACCGTATCTGTCCTATGAACCAACCGTGGCGAGAAACTCCACTTTCGTTGGTCTGACGGATGAGCAGCGTGCGGAGCTGGGAGGGGTGGAATACCGGGCCTTGCGACTTCTAGCCCTGGTCCTGGTCGTGTACTTTTTGGGATTCCTCATCTTTGCCAACATATGCCTCATTCCCTGGATCCTCCAGGTGAGTCGCTACCGCGATATAGTTGAGAGCTATGCACAAAAGCCCGCATGGTGGGGCGCATTTATGGCCACCTCATCGTTCATGGACGTCGGGTTCAGCATCGTCCCAACGTCAATGATCCAGTTCCAGACCGCCGTGTTTCCCCTCCTGCTGATGAGTTTCCTCATCGTGATCGGCAATACCGGGTTTCCCTGCATGCTGCGGCTTCTTATTTGGATTCTGTATAAGATTTTCCCCAAAGGCTCCTCGACCAGTGAATCTTTAGCCTTCCTACTCGATCATCCCCGTCGCTGCTTCACACTCCTCTTCCCATCTGGCCCGACGTGGTGGCTATTCATGGTGCTTGTTGTCCTCAACGGTGTGGACTTGATCCTTTTCGTCATCCTCGACATCGACAACCCGATCTTCAATGGCTGGAGTTCTGGCCAAAAAGTCCTCGACGGGCTGTTCCAAGCGGTTTCAACCCGCACGGCTGGCCTCGCAGTCGTGGACCTGTCACTGCTCCACCCTGCTGTGCAGGTGAGCTACCTCGTGATGATGTACATTTCTGTCATGCCCATCGCCATCTCCGTCCGCCGGACAAACGTGTACGAAGAACAGTCGCTGGGAATCTACGTCTCTCCTGAGGAAGAAAATGAGGATGAGGAAATGGACGAATTCTCTGAAGTTGAAAGCGAACCCAGTGGCACTCACAACAACGCGACAACAACCAGCGTCCACCCAACCGGCTCCCACCCCAGCCCCGGCGACGCTGAAATGCGCAAGCGCAGGGCAAGTAAGGGCGGCCTCAGTACTAACAGCCCAAACGCCAAAGCGCGACTTAAACGGAAAAGGAAGCAGCAACCCTCATTCCTTGCAAACCATCTTAGACGGCAACTGTCGTTCGATCTGTGGTATATTTTCCTGGGGTTGTTTATTATATGCATTGCCGACGGGCACAAGTTGCAGGATCTGGCGGCGAACAATTTCAGTATTTTCAATGTGCTTTTTGAGATCGTGAGCGCGTAGTATGTTTCCCTTCCGTCAATATGGTATTTGGCAATTGTATATTGGATGCTAACGAGGCTTTCCTTTTCCTGCAGCGGCACCGTTGGTCTCAGTCTCGGATACCCAAACACGACGACATCCTTCTCCGCGCAACTCTCCGTGATCAGCAAGCTCGTGATCATCGCGATGATGATCCGTGGCCGGCACCGTGGTTTGCCATACGCTCTCGACCGCGCGATCCTGCTACCGAGCGAGTCACTGGAAAAGAAGGACATGAAACAGGAGATCCGGGCCGAGAGGCGCGTGTCGATGGGGTCAAATCCCGGGGGAATTCCACCGAGCTCGACGTTTGGACGGACGTCGGGACCTGACACCGGCGGCGGGGTGTTGAGAAGGGAGAGTGATTTGTAGGTGCGGTAGGGGCGGTGAGGGCGGTGAGGGCGGTCTAAGTGGGTATATGTTTTCATCGAGGTTGCTCTATATTTTTTTTGTTATGTTTTCCGCTGATGAACATTTTGTTTTTGAGAAAAACGAGTATTCGGTGTTATTGGAGTGCATTTGAGTATCTTTGCTTTGGTTGTTGGAATTGGGTTTTTGTGCATTAGTTGGTGAGGCTTTTGTTAGTTTTTTAATTAGTTTTTAATAGATGATTCATTGCTTGGCCAATTGATACGAGTATTATTCTATACGCAGAGTACAGTATATGCAGACATATATAATATTACAATCATACTACATGCACATATTGCTTAAACGGTGTGACAAATTTATCTTAGCGGTAATTTATCTTAGCGGTAATAATGGCAACAATAATTCTAACAAACTAGTAAGGTGTAGAAAGCAACTAAACATGACAAATTAACAAACTATCTGTGAATGCAAAGAAAAAAAATTTAGCAAAAAGACATGCTGTCATTAAAAAACAAACAAAAACAAGAAAATGATGCATAATACACCGGGACACCGTTGGCATTTACAGCACTCTCCTCCGCCTCCGTTAATATTCCAATCTCGCTAATTTCCCGGCTCAGCTACGCCCTAGGCAGCAAACTCCAAACCACCTCCTAATCCCGCGTTCGCCTCAAACTCCATCATTCTCAGTTCCCGCCGCGCCATTCGGATGAGATCTATCCGGTCGTCCAAAACGTCGAACCTGTGCATCACGTCGCGGACGTCCGAGTCGGTAGCATCTGCGAGGCTGCTGACACCTGAGCTGGTGGTATAGTACGTGTGGTCGAGCGGGGCCGAGGAGTTTCTGTTCAGGGAATGCGTCGCGTCTGCGACAGACAAGGATGACGTGTTCCGGCGGATGCGGAGGCTAGAGGAGTAGTATCCGTCGAGATCTAGCGGGGAGAGGTAATATCTAGCGCGATGTGCTCGTCTTCTATTTGCGGTGCTCTCGCCGTTGATGGTATTAGTGGCGGTGGTGGTCGCCGCGTCGTTCCGCAGTTCAGAATCATGCCGCGCGCCGATCGCGCGGATTTGCTCGACAATGGAGGTGAATCTTCCAGGTGTACTTCTCCGTGCGCCCGCGTACCTACGGAGAAACACTTCCTCTTCCTCTTCCTCTTGGTCCTCTTCAACCTCGTCCTCTTCGTTCACCTCTTCATCCGCTTCCTCTTCGTCACAGAACTCAATCGGCCGACGCAACTGTCGCAGACGCTGGACATACTCCGCCAGAGTCCTGTTGAGCGCCAACTCAGACGCAATCTGTCGTCCGCCGCGGCCACTGCTGTTGCTGTTGCTTCTTCCACGATTGGTACTCCTTGCCCCGCTCAGTCGGTACTGACGCGCGATGTATGTCCTGCCTAGCGGCTCGAGGTCCTCGCCATCATCTGCATAGTCCCCCGCATCAAGATCCTCCTCGTCTTCCTCATAGGCGACGACACCATCGTCGTAGTCATCTAGGAAGGACGTTGCCGCTGGGTAAGGTCGTAGCGTGAGGGGATGATCCCAGTCTTCTGCGTTGGTGATGACGTGGCGGCGGTGGTTGTGATGGTCGTGGTTGCGGGTCGGTAATGACGAAGTCACAGGTGACGTGGCAAAGGATACAGGCGTGCGCTTGCTAGTGGCAGACGAAGAGGATTTTTCGCCAGTCGTGATGGGCTTGCCCGTTGCGTCGGGGGCGTCCCAGAGAGGTATGCCCATGGTTTTGATCTGGCGGTAATTATGAGGATGTTGTTCTATCTCTAGCTGATCCTCTCGATATAAAACCACTGTAGACGTAGAGGCCTCTTGAATAAACCAAAAACTTTCGGATCCTGTAAGAAGCGTGACAAAACAGGAAACCGGGGACACCAGCAAAGGTTTAAATGCAAGGCGACAACGACGACGATGATGTGCGATGTTCGGCGCGGGGGGCGGCGTCGCAGTGCCAGTACTTGACGCATTCGCTTCTCGTTAGCGCCTGCTTTTCTAAAGGCGGCGTGATCACATTGCACGTGATGGGGACAAGGCGCAGATGGCCGTTCCGTTGACGTCACGCTGCGTTTTTCACGTGACGAATGGCGCAGGCAATTATGCAAAGTGGATCCTTGGATCCCTTATTCATATGTACCAATGCACTTCCACAGCTTTAGTTTACTTTATGGCCTTTGATACATGATAGCTAAGACGGGACGAGAACACGTGGGATTTGGGTTCATTCAACATCGCTTATCAGCAATAACCGCCGAATCTCTGACAGCATCATAGTAACATCCACCATTGGCTCTTACATTGGAGCAAGTGTGTGGAACTTAAGTATTAAGATATTGTTTTAATGGAACAGTAAGCACAACCTGTCAGAAACCTGCGGGCGAGCGAAAGCGGAACGTGGAAGACTAGTTGTAAAGGCAAGTGGAAACTTATTACAAGTATTTTAGACTATATTAAGCAACGACCAAAGCGACACTTCAACATCTTTATATATAAAATAGAAACAACAAATATAGAACCAATAAAAATAGAAACAAATAAAAATAGGGTTGAATACTGTAGTCGTGGGTCAGGGTAAGTAGTTAGTGCTGACTAATTGCTGATTCAGATCAGCCGAACCCAATATTGCTGGTGCTGCCTTGGTTTTCACTAAGTGCGGGCTCTGACACTCATTTTCGGGCTCTCTGGAATCGTTGTATCCGTCGCTTTATATGTAATAACACGCATTCCATTTGGGCACGAAATAATCCTTTCGTATTGTGGGCGTTGGGACCGTGTCTACACCTACCAGTTGTCCCCCTTAATTCAGCCTTCTATACCAAGTCATAGTTATGCTTCCAAAGTTTTACTGACGCAGAATTATCGATTAGCCACAAGCAAACTCCCAACCGGACATCACCAAAAATTCTCAGTTGGGAATTGTTCGTACAGAAAGTAGATTACACTTATAGTGGTACCTGACGTACTTTGGTATCCGAGGATAAAGGAAGTAGCCCTATAAGAAAAATTCCCAGCTCCACTGCTCGAAATCGGCTGAGCGACTCAGCTTGTCGTGAGGCGCTCCGGCAAATTTTGAGTGTCACTCTCACAAAAACGCTAGCCGAGTCACTCAGCGAATCTCCCATTGTGAGTCACTTGTCTGGACCGTCATAGCGAGTCTGTATGAGTTAGTGGCGATGAGCACCCTGTAGAGCGACTCACTCTAAGGTAAGGCACTCATACAATATATTGGAGGCACTTTGTGTTGGTTTCTCCGCGGGCTACAATGAGTGAAACCCAGCTGAAATCTCAAACTAAAAGACAGTAATCTATCACATGCAGACGCCTGCATTCTATGTTTCTGACTACAGTAGTTGGATTGTTGTTGGGCTTTGTAGCAATGTTGTTATTGTAGTCTTTATTGATCAAACATTCGCAGAAGAGACAAAAATTGTAGCGAGATCAGCCTTTGCGGGACTTAAAATGGAAGAGCGGGACCCAAAATGCAAGCAAACAGGCCGCAGGCCATCAGAACAAATCAGGAAATTCATCATAAACTTGTACGAAACCAAGCTCATCTCCGTACGGATCAAAATCGATCCAATTGCGGTCTAAAATATATTCTTTGTGAGTAACCTGTTAGCAATGATTCCAACAGTGCACTCGATTTCAGAGACAGGGATGCACGCTAGGCAAATACTCCTGCCCCTCAACACTTAAACACGGCCATAGAGGCCATCTTTCTCCTCAGAATAGCGTACATTCTCAAACACCTTTATCAGAGCAAGGTGTTGAGTCCTCCTTGGCCATCGAAAAGAAAAAAAAGCGATCGATCTCGCCGAAGAATCGCTGCCGTTTGTCAATTAGACAGCGCACATACCGGCGGCATCTTCCTTGCGAGCCAGAAGATTCGAGAGACGAGGTGACCATATCCTCACTATTAGGACAGTACTTTCTATATTCAACCGACTTCTTCAGAGTCTGTCTGACTAGCTCATGACCCACTGCTGAACCAGACTGACTAGAAAGGTAGTCTAGCAGGGCAGCCACCTGCTCAGTCATAAACACTGGCGCACGTTTCACCTGATCAGAAAATGTGGGGACTGAAGAACCTACTTTCTTTTGCATGAACATCGCCTCCCAAGTCAGGCACACGTCTGGATTAATCCACCGTAACTGATTCACTTGTTCATTGAGAGGAATCGCATTTGCCAGGTTTTCGTCCTTTACTTCTTCCCTCGTAACCAAGCAATCACGTTCCCGCATGTCTTCTCCATCGTAAATTGCCAGTAACCCCAAGCTGGACCACAGCTTCGGATACAGTCAGCAAGATGCTAGATTCCGTGAAGGGTTGACGTGCAAACCATTGGATCTGAGTATAGATGTTCATAAGATTCCACGAAGTCGCGGACTGCCTGCCAGCCATCGAAGGTCTTCGTGGATGATTTCCTGCTGTGTCATGGAGGCGTATATACAGGCCAACAGAGCCATACTTGTCCTAACTTCCATTGACGCCCTTCCATCAAGTAGTGGATGAACAAACAATTGCAAAAAGTCAAACCAATTCTGAGCCCGGTAAGATCGGTAATGCACATAGACGTCTTCTGGGCATCGCGCTAATGAGGCTGGAACTTCAGGAGCACACCTTTTAATATCTGCGCCTAGGCCGGCTAAGTCGTCCACAGGTGGCTTCGCCGAGCATCCAAACTCTAGTGGCTCGGATTCCGCAGCTTTCTTCTTTTGCTTGCCCGCTTCAACCCATATGTCAAACGTTCGGGGCACGATTCCTTCTAGAATAAGGTGCATAACGTCCACAGGGAATGATTGAGGCCAGTACAATGTTGGCACATCAACCAAAGGCGATCGACCAGAAATTCCCAACGCCTTGTACGTACATTTGTCTTGTATTTGATGGCAGAGTTCGATGTCTTCTTTCATATCGGACCGCATATTGAGCTGGCGAATGCCTTGTGCATCTGGCTGTATAGAGAGGAAGGGATAGTAGTTCTGCTGTTAAAAGCAACGACGCCTTCGATAAAGCAAAACCGACATGGCCTTCTTGCATTATGACCCTTTAGGCACATCAACTTGGCAATAGCTGGCTGATCTCCAGTGACAAGGCATAAATGGACTTTCACAGTGGAAATACAGTTCTGGTGCTCATTCCACATCTCGATGCCCCGCTCAGAGAAAACCTTGATTTCTTGGAGAAGTGGACCGTGGAAGGAATAGATATCTCCAGGCATCCTTGGACCAGGTATGGTGCCAAACAGGAGGAGATTTTCTTTGTTGTGTCTCGTGGACGGAGGAAAATTCATGATGACTCCCATGATAGGCCACGTCTGGTGTGACTTCGTCTTGACCAGCTGCACACCGTCAATTGATAATGTCAATGCTATCTCCGTGGGGTGTTTTAAAACCCCGTCTGCCTGAAGCCTCTTCAAAATGTCGCCATTCCAAAAATCCGTTAGTGTCCCATTCTGATTTTTTGACATGATTTCTGATGGATATTCTTGGACCATTTTAGATAAGACCTTCTGGCCAAAAATGCCACGGATCCGTGGCTCAAGTGGAATGTACGAGAATGTCTTGTTAGGTTTCTTCAAACGGTTCGCAAAACGTTGAGCGCCACACTTCGGGCACTCTTGATAACCTTCGTATTCCCCGAAATAGCACACACATGGCGTCAAATGGCAGCAGTTATATTTGATCGGGCTTAGACCGGTGCAGTCGTTGATAAGTTCTCTGCATTTGTGTAATGACTGAGTTGCGATGTTAGGGATCACACCGAACAGCCAAAACCCAACGTTGTCGAGTCCATGCATGACTTTGAATAAGAGCCAGCGAATGCTCTCCGTATCGTCCAATGACAAGCGTCGAACTAGATCCATCGTCAGTAAAGAAGTATACTACTGCGAGTAGGAAGATTCACTTGTATGGCGTACAAATGCCTCAATTAACGTACCATCGTTTGAGTCGTCCTGCATCTCTAAGTCCCCGTCCAGAATATCCAGCTCGGCGTCTTCCGATAAGTCATCACCACTTAACACGCTCTGCACATCTGATCTTTCTTCCTGGTCGGCCACCACGTCCGCGAAGTCCTCATCGTCCTCGTCGTCATCTTCTTCGGCATTGTTGTCATTATGCTGAACATCATCTTCAAAGTCTGGACCACTCTGCCCCTGCTGAGAATCAAACTCGACGTCATTATATGGCCTGTCCGGGTTGTTCGTGCTGCTGACAGTCTGAGGCGAAGGCTAAGTGCTTTAGTGAAAAAAGTGGTTGAAATGGGTCTTAACATAAAGTCCTATCACCACATACCTGTTCGTCCGCTGTAAGCAGTGATGCTCTACCTATACGTCTTCGTTGATTCCTATGGCGATAATATGTCCTTAAAGGGACTTCATGTCCTAATTCCGATGCATTTCGATGACGACCGCTGGAACATTGCATTGGACAATAGAATTTGCCGTCTACTACGGGCATAATGTTCGTTATTAGAGATCTCGTTGATAAGACGATGATAAAAATAAAAATGAGGGACGTATAACGTAGGGTATGGGGCTTTGAGCTGTATGCGGCTTTGAGCCAGCTCCCATCAGTCTTCCAACTACAACGCGTCCTTTTTCCA
This sequence comes from Lipomyces lipofer, assembly GCA_003705915.2. Classification (NCBI taxonomy): domain Eukaryota; kingdom Fungi; phylum Ascomycota; class Lipomycetes; order Lipomycetales; family Lipomycetaceae; genus Lipomyces; species Lipomyces lipofer. The sequence continues at coordinate 6,145 of PPJX02000206.1, read as the reverse complement.
GCAATGGGATATCGAAGGAGAAAAAAACCCATGGATCGTGAAGAACAGATGTAAATGGCTCTAGTAGCCCTGCAAAATAACGAGTGTAGCAGTATTAATGCTGCTGCTGCTCAATTTCATATTGATCGATCTAGCTTTCAACGACGCGTCTCTGGAGGCAAATCACAGTCTCAAGCTGCTGAATACCGTGACTTTTGCAAGCCCACTTTTTATTCGTATGAAAAGTGGAAGCATGTTCCTGTGGGTGTCCAAATACGGATGTGTGAATTTTTAGAGCTAGAATTTCCTTTGCTGTCTCTTGCCGAGAGCCAATGGGCATCAGTTGTATTTTTGTCCGGATACTTCAGCTTGTGCACTGTAGTCTGAGCGCGGGGTATCAGGTTCCCATTGTGGATGATGTCGAAGATGAACGACTGCCAGAGGAGCAGAGCGAACAGGCGGATGCAGAACTCTCTGATGTATCGCAAAGAGAGGATGACAGCGTCGAAAATCGTACTGTTTAAAAGGTTATGAGTTCGCGATTTAGAGAGGTAATTAACGATGAATAGAGCAACAATTCACGCGAGTTTCGGCCACAAATTGCCGGCAATCTTATAGGGCTCTCACAGTCACGCGGAAAGTAAAGACATTACTTTTAGTTTATATCGAATTGCTAATGGTACTTTCGTTCATCATAGGTAGCGGAGTCCCGCAATCTTGAGGCAGCCAAGAGAGACAAACAGCTCGCCAATCTAGAGAGGGCTAGAAGGGTCAAGCTGCGCCAGTCTCTTCTAGCGAAGCGTAATTTGGCATAGTGGCCTGCCGCCTGCTGTTTACCTTTTTGCTCTGTTGCTCTGTTGCTATGTTTCAACAAATGTATAGTAGTAACGTAGCTAAATGGAACAAGCTGCGCTTGCAAACTGTCGTAGGGACTCCATCGAGTGACTGTCACAGAGAAACTCGCTATGTAAAAATGCTGTAGAGGGTCGTGTGCGGCGACAGTCACATCGATCAAGCGACTCTGTCCAAACTGTTTTTCTTTGTATGGGTTTTGCCACTTACACTGACTCGCTCTGCCGAGCCGTCAGAGTGACTAACATAATTTGTAGGAGAGGCTCTGCAAACTGCCCACAGAGTGGTTCTGACCAAACATCAGAGTACGGTCAGAATTTTTTGTTACAGGGAATGACTATATATTTAATAATAATGTTACACTGGTACCCATAAAACGACTGTAATCAGGAATCCATAGAAATGCGGGTGGCTGCATGTAGTAGCTAGCTAGCTAGGTAGACTATTGACATTGACCTTAGCTTAGGATCTCATCAGAGCTTCACGCACTGTTGCTGGCAGAGATACTAGCAAGAGTGCCTCCATTTAGCGTGAGTCGCTCTGCAGGGTAGTCATCGCCACTAGCTCATACAGACTTACGATGACAGTCCAGAACAGCGACTCACAATGGGAGATTCGTTGAGTGAGTATGCTAGCGTCTTTATGAGAGTGCCCTCCAAACTTGCCGGAGCGCCTCACACCAAGGGATCACTCGGCCGATTTTGCGTAGTGGGACAGGAATTTTTGCCTATAGGGCCGACGGCAAGGTCGAGAGGTATTATCCCTCGCCAAACGACGTGTTCAATCTCTGCCCTAACTCATCCAAGCGGTAACTGCATCACTTGGTGGCTGTGCTGTCGATAACAATAGTGGCCAATAAGGGTCAATTTAGGTGAGCGCTTATGCTCGTCGTAGGAAATTGCCGCAAGTGACCTCGCTAAAAAGGGCCAATTGAACGTGCGGCTCCCCATTTATAAGTTACTGTCAATTTGTTTTTTTCGATTCAATATAATATCGGGTAAAATCGGGATATGCCCCAATAGGTGATAGGCTAACCGTAAAAAGCAAAACGCTTGACGTCACATGCACGACCGTCAGTCGCATCACCCGCGCTGGCCCAGCTTGATAGGTGCCCCCGTCAGGAGCTTTCTAAAATCGGTCAGTGACTATAAATCATCAGCATCATCTCTTTGCCAATCTTTATCAATGCCCTTTTATTCCAACTCCACCTAGCCTTTCATTTATTATCATGGATGCTATAGCCTCTCGAACGTCTGCACAATCACGTCGATCGTTGTCGCGTGCGAGATCGTTTCAGCCTGTGTCTACGTCATCGACAACCATGTGCCGTAGTCCTACTCCCGCAAGTGACGAGTCAGACGAGCACGACAGAAAACGCTTTAAATTGGGTAGTTTGCCAGAATCTACTAGATCATCGACTGATCTATCTAGCGCGACATCGGCTATGATGTCGATCGAAAAGTCTCCGGCGTCGGACGAGAGCGCGCTATCAACATACGAGAAGGCGCTTGATCTTTTGAGGAAGAACCCACCAGAACAGCAACTTGATTTTCAAATATCACTTTCCAGGTATCTGCAACTGAGGGAATCCTTTTCTAAGATAAAAACGGAGAGAAATATTTCAGATGATCAAAGGTATGAGCATATTTTGTACGTCATATATTTTGATAGATAGTATCTGACTACTTTCGATATTATAGATATCCTAGTTTGTCATACAATAGTTTTACCGAGACAGCGACTGTGGTAACTGTTCCACATAACATCCATGAAGCTGCAGTTGCAAATGTCAATTTCGACATCCTTGCCGGTGCTAGGGGCCATCTTTCTAATTACAGCCCGGAATCAAAGCGCAAAATTCAGTCTATTCAATCTTCCACCATCGACGACTTTGATGGCAGCTACGCAAATAGCTCTAAACAACCAGATGGGGGATTCGACTATAATCCTGATGGGGCTCACACGAGGCTGATGATCGCCATTGAGGTCGGGTTCAGTGAGAACTATAGAGCACTGTGCCGTGACAAAGATATGTGGCTCAATGGCCATCACGTGAAAGTTTGTATATTGGTATGTCTCAAAGAATCGCCGCGATATCATAATCCTGTTACCGGGTACGAGGATATCGAAGATGTTGATGCAGAGATGGGACGAATGGCACAGAATGTTGAGGAAACCTTGTGTTTGAACCGCTCACATGGTTATTATGGTCCAATTGAATACAGGAATCACAAATGGGTCGGGGAACTCAATGAAGTCTTTATTGAGGTCTGGAGAGCCGATAGCTCTGTTAGATACGTGAGTATATCTCCAACTGATTCCGCGAAGGCATGCCTATTAACGTGTTTTAATTTTAGGAACTGATTCAAAATGGATCCTCCTGCAGTGATCTCCCTGCCACACTCGGAATCAGTGTCAGTGACCTCTTTCCGGAAGATGCGTGGGACGCTACCAGCATTCCAGATAGTGATATTCCTTTCGACAGTACTGCCTTTGTACAGGACCTCATGGCATCCATGAAAACAACAGCGGAGAGAAGGTTTTATAGGTTCATCCGCAGCGGACTTTAAGGAGCTGCATAGACTGTGTTTACGTGTTTGCTTTGCTCTAGAACTTAAACTTGCTGTATTTATACAAAATGAACAAAATTGATCAGTCGTCCTCCTACTATATAGCCTTTAAGTTGACGTCCAGTCAACGCACCTCGTGGCTGAACCCTAAACCCATGGCTGAGCCGCATGCATGCCCCTAGAAAATGCTCACTGGGGCCAGCACTTAAATGCGCCACTTGTCATGCCGGGCCATGGCAAATAGGGTTTGGAAAATTCAACCGTGAAGATCAGGACGACTACAGACCTCCGTCACCTCCGTCAAACAGGGCCAACGGGGCTAGCAAGGCCAGTTCATACGATAAATCGACATGGGAACTCATATCAATTTCATCGCTTAACTTTATATGCACAAAGAAATTATCTCATTTTTGAATCGGAGAATAGCATATTAAAAACTCTTGTTACCCATACATGCTCGACATTTAAATCCAAGGTTATTCGAACTTCGACTTCCGGGCTCCCGTTACATACATATTCTTCTCGACCGACGTTACAAGTACCCTCTGGCGCGCAAGTCCACATATAAGTTAAAGAATCTTGCGATCATTCATTATATGATGTACCATTAAACTTGAGATTGAGTCTTCAATCACTGCAATAAAGTGCAGGTTCAAGTTTCGAAACAATCTTCGTAGTCCGTGTCCGCGTTAGCCCTAATCAATATCATATCCTTTATAGGGTTTCCTCTATTTAAGGGGTAAAATCAAAAATGCCACTGGGCGTCGTACCCATGGTACCCAACACCGGTTTCCTGTCAATCTCCGCGGTATCCCCGGTACCCAATTATTCTGCATCCTTAATGGTTAGGTTGAACGCGTCGCGTCAGTAGTATCAGCTCGGTCGCGTTATCGAGAATCAGGTCCTCCCTCAAGCACCCCGCACCCATAATACTGCTAAAAGTTGGCGATCAGTTCCCTGTATCGAGGCTTTCAGGCATGCGATGAAGTCAAATGCTATTGAGGTAGGATATCAGTTCGTCACTGTAAAATCTGACACTACGCGGGTCCGTCTAAAGTGCAAGGATGGCGAGTGTCCTTGGAATTTGCACGCCAGACGCGTAAAGGATAGCAGTCTGTTCAAAGTTACAGACTTACAGCTACAAATACTATCCACATTGCAATCAAGTCGTGCAACAGAACAAGCACGCCAATAAGAGATGGGTCACAGATGTATATGCCGGAGAGATTGAGCGGAAGAGCGTCTACAAACCTCTGCACTTGAAGGACGAAATTCATCCTGATCACAAAGTGAAAATCGGCTACCGTGGCAGCGAGAGCAAAGGACAAGGCCATGGAGAAAATCAATGGTTCAGATATTGGAAGCTTTGCATATATTCGGACCATTAGAGAACTCAATCCTGGTAGCCACGTGGTCTTGCGGATTGTTCAAGAAAAGTTCTACAATATGTTCGTGAGCTATGCTTCGTTGATTGCAGGAATTCGGCATTGCTGTCCATTAATCGCTCTCGATGGAACACGTCTGACTTCAAAATATCAAGGTATATTATTGATTGCTGTTGCAATCAACGCAGAAAGTAAAATTTCCTCTCGGTATTGGTTGTCGTGAAGGGGAAAATCGCGACAACTGGAATTGGTTTTGGAATATATCTTTGGGATAATATCAAAAATGCCCTCGAAAAGTATTGAAATGTCAAAAATGGCGTTTTTGCCCGTACCCTGGGTATCTAGTCTCCGCCGCTTGTACCCAAATCTCATCCCAAACTTAATTTCCTAAGATAATATAACTGTTAATTATGACCTAGAGGAGTGCCTGCCCATTATGCTACCCATAGTTGGAGATCAATTTCCAGATATCAGTGAGTATGAGGTCAGAACTATGCAGAACGAATGCTTCCTCGTTCGCCTAGATGTATGGACGTGTCCGTGTCGTCGATGGAGCTATCGCGGAGTACCTTGCTCTCATGCGTTGTGGCTATCACTTTTGCTCAATTAGACATGTGCGATTTTGTCGACAACAAGTTCAAGGTAGAAGCATTCGAAGCCACTTACCGGTATGGCATCCATGCTATGCCCACAGTCAATTTGAATCAAAGGGACGGTGCCGTGCGGTTTTATGCGCACCGCCCAACACTAGTCCACCCCCGGCTAGAGATGGGTAAACTTAACTCAACTGAACTTACAGTGCAAGTTCAGTTAAGTTTAAGTCAAGACCACGGGAAAACTTGAGTTGACTTAATCAACCTCGCAAGTCGAGTTAAGTCGACTTAATCCATGTCTGAGTTAGGTTGAGTTAAGTTGAGTTAAGTCCACTTGAGTTCACATTTTCTTAGAAAATTTGGATGAAATCAAGTAAAATTAGATACAATATTAATTCACAAAACGAATTAGCTTGCTTTCAGAACGGAAAACCAACAGTTCAGCAACTCAATATGCATTGCTGCCGCTTCTTCTGCATCTGACTCTAAATCCTCCTCTGACATACCATCATTCACTTCTCTTGACCAATCCCGACGCTTCAGGCATATGCATGCCTCAATGGTTTTATCACCCAAGCCTGCGACATGTAATAAGATTGCCACTTCAGAAAAAGCTCTTTCCGAAGGGACGGAGGACCCAGGGACGGCCAAAAGATCTCGCGAAGGCACACGAGCATGATTCAAACCCAAAACTTATCTCTCATATATGCTAAACTTAAACTTTCCAGGCATCTAAAGTTGAGTTACTCACTCAAAATCTCCAGTT
>PPJX02000205.1:0-19672 GCA_003705915.2 Lipomyces lipofer | reverse complement strand
TTATTCGCGCAAGTCGGGACTTGCGAATAACGAATACGAATATGGTCCATGTCTGCGAATATTCGTATTCGGAACAGCCCTGTGTATCAGTCATTTCTGAAATTGACTCGCTTGGTCAATAATATTAGCTTTGAGATAGAAATATGCGTGTTGTGGTACGACTACGGTGCTTTTGCCGAACATACAATTCTTCGTCCAATAAACCGAGCTATAGGAGACAGGCTAGTACACTAGTCCAGGTAGCTGTCAAGTATTCCCCGAACCCCTGTAGCAAACCTCCTCGAGCCGCTGAACTGCGTTCCTCTTCGAAGCGGAAATATTCCTAGTAAGCCTATAGGTGACGCTTAGATATCTATAAATCACGGTGCCTTACGCGCATAGGGCAAGTGTTACCCTGCCATACACCCGCAAATTTAGTATGGAGAACGCTGAATTTTAGAGCGGGCCTATGTGTATAGTGCAAGTGCTACCCTGCCTTATACACGCTAATTTAGTATGGCGTACATGAGTTACTAACCCTAACCCAACAGGGACTTGGGCCTGCTGGGAACATCAACACGGGCCACACAGTAGCCGTAAGGTTGCAGACTGAAGTATCTTTGGGGTTAGGGTGTACGGTTAAGCTCCAACTGCCATCGATAGCCCAGACCTGTGGGTTAGGTCCGCTGTTAACCTCTTGCCTGCTGGACCCCTGAGTGTCCGTGACCTTCCCGTTCCCCTTCCCCTTCCCCTTCCCCTTCCGCGTCGCCCTTATTGGTGTTTTGGACCGCCTTGGACATGTCCGTCTCCATGTGCGAAAAAAAAAGCCCCGTGTCGTCCGTGGCATCTATATTTGTTTGAATTATTCGTTAAAAGTAATTGGAGCGAACTTGTATTTATACGTGTCGTCGCTCCCTTGGAGTCGTCGAAAAAATAGATTCTAAAATATGGTTAGGGTTAGACATTTTGGGCCAGGGCAGGGGTAGAGTGCGGCGCGTTAGTTAGCGATTTCCATCATTCCATCCTGGTTCAGACCTCTGAACGCCAGGTTATATGTTCAGGGCTTTAAATGCTCCATCTTACGATCCAAATCAGGCTAGGGTTGGAAGAATATCACTAGAACCCATTATTGCGTTAAGGACCCGCGGATATTCTATCTCCCCCTCACGGTCAAATTCTAGGTCACATTGGACCCACATGGATTCGATCTTTCGTTACACAGGCATACTCCGTTGATTAGACTTATTCTGTGTTCTCGAAAGCAGGGCCAGAATTTTGGACCTTTGATCGTCGGTACGAGCCTCAGCTGCCACATCCAATAAGAAAAGCGGAAACGGCCGTTCGCAGTTGTCCAGCTGTGATATTATTTTAAATGCCTCAGCGACCCATGTATTAATCTTTGCTGATGATCCCGAAACCCTCCTTAGCACGCGCTCAAGGTACAATAGCGCTGCAAGACGATATTGCTCTGAGATCTGCGCAACTTTATATGCTTCCTGGAGAGAATCCATCCCCGAATATTCTGCGTCCTGCTGAAGAGAAACCAATTCAATCTCAAGTGTGTCTAATGAGTCGTTCTCTTTGTTTGAGAAACGGCCCCTAAACCCTACCCTAACCAATTCAATCTCAAGTGTGTCTAATGAGTCGTTCTCTTTGTTTGAGAAACGGCCCCCACGTTTGAGCCCTGGGAGTAAGCACACACCTTGGATGTCAAATTTATCATTTCGAAAGAACATCCCAAGACACCAAGCACCTGGATTACCATTAGGATTGTCTTCCAAAATATACCCAGGAGAGGAATGATACGTACAAACACCACCATATTCAAAGCAGCTTTCGTCGACGAGTAATTGTACATCAAGTCCAAGGACGTCAAATGTTGTGCGTTTGGAATGGAAAACGACATCATGCCTACAAGTGACGAAATAAAAATGACCTTCTTTGTCTTCCGCTTCTCGAGCAACAACAGCAACTTCGAGGTGAAATGAGCAGGCGCAACGACATTAATTGTCAAGTCACGCTGAATCCTTCAAACTCAATGATACTCATAGAGATGGGCGAGTTGCCGACGTTAAATACGGCACTGTTGTTCCACAGTTCGTCGATGCCCTCGGGCGCAAGTGATGTAATTGCGGCGGCAGCGGAGTCGATTGACGATCGTGATTCTGATTCTAGCTCGTCGATGTGAATATTTGGGTTTAATTCCAGACCAGTTCCGACAGCTCTGGCTTTGGATCGGACTGTAGCGATGACGGTTCCTTTCTTTGCGATGTTCAAGGCGAGATGAAGACCAATGCCTGTGACTTAAAATTAGCTTGTCGTGAAGTACCAGGAAGGCGTATAATATCTTACCTCTATTGGCACCAGTAACGACATACACTTTAGACATTTTTTCTCTAAAACTGACACTGGTCTGTTAGTTGAAGACAAGATATAGACAAACAATTTCGAAACGAGAGAAGACCGGCAAGTACTAGTGGTGATTCCAACAAGTATCAAGCTGCCCTGGGGCGTAAATCTTGCATCCAGTTCAATTGCCTTTCAATGCCGTAGTTACTCATCATTTCTAAGCATTATTGGCAAACGTCAGATTCGGGAGAGCAACTTAGGCGGTACATTATCAGCGTGATGACCAATCCAACGCGAGGCTCACTGAGCATACCAAGCCTGGTTCAGATCACATTTCTTACGGAAAATTGCTAATTTAATGCCACAGTACAATCCCGCACGGATAAATCAGCCGTACCTGCAGTGATCACCCAGAATATTGCCAGGTTAACCTGCACGAACTGGAATTCGCAAGGTACTCCATGTCCACAGCGGGAGCAATATCGGACTCGGGCTAGATAACCGTCCGAATCAAATCCAGTCTACTAATAGCAACGCAACTCGGCCCCCGCTTAGCCCGTCGACATGAATGCGAGGACCACCGGAGGAAATTGAACATCAGAGTCTACCAAAAAAAGCAGGGATTGCGCTTAGGATCTGTGATTGCAATAGTAGCAACCCGATTTGGCTCCCGATGTCTGTTCTATTCAATCGGCTGGGAATGAAACGATTTCACGGTGTTCAGAAGTTGGATGACAACGTTGTTCTATATTGTGGAAAAATTTATGACCCGGAGATATATAGACAACCTAGAGGGTCTGTGGATCGCCTATTTCATCCAAGTGTCGTCTCTGATACTTGAGCAGTTGAAGATTATTCTCTCCACTAGATAACGGCGGTGACTATGACCTCCTCAAATTCGCATTCATCGGAAGACACAAGTGATATTACCGACCTGAGAGGGAAAGTAGCACTTGTTACTGGTGCAAAGTGAGGAATAGTTTTACATACCGTCTTTGTGCATTGCTGATCGCAGAAGTGCTGGCATGGGATACACGATTGCAGAAAAACTTGCTATACAAGGCGCAAAAGTCTATCTAGGGGCACGCACCGAAGGGAAGTCTAAGAAAGCAATCGAAAATATTGAAAAGAGCCACGCCATTCTGAAAGGGCGAGTGATCTGGCTACCGTTGGATCTATCTAAGCCGGCGAAGGTGGTCGAGTCGGCCACTCGTCTGATTGAATTGGAAGATAGACTCGATATCCTAGGTGAGTAATCCATAGCCGAGTAATTTTGAAGTACAGGCGTCAACTATTCAGCCTTTCGGTACTTTTGTTCGCATTGTTCATTCACAGTCATGGTCTACAGTAACTGATGGATAGCCAGTCAATAATGCTGCCCGAATGGCTTCCAATTATGAACTATCCGAGGACGGGTTGGAGCTCGTTGTCGTTACGAAGTAAGTCGATTTCAATTTGTGTGGAAACGGATTGATGTTAACTGATAACTTGAGCCACGTTGGGCATTTTGTGCTTACCAAGGTCCTACTTCCATTGCTGGAAAGGACTGCAGCATTACCGGATTCCGACGTACGAGTCGTGACCGTGTCATCTGGAGCTCACAAATTTGTCTCCAATCTTTTAGTAAAGGAGAAAGAAGACTTTAATCAAACATTTGCTGGCAGATTCTTCCGCACAGACTCAGTTGTCGCCAAGCAGAAGCGCTATGGATTTTCCAAGCTCCTCAACGTGCTATTCGCTTCCGAGCTCCAGCGCCGCTTTACGAATCAGAACCTGCCTATAATATCTATCTCACTTCATCCTGGCCTTGTATCTACCGACGGTGCTCTTGACCTATACCCACGATGGATCCAACCTGTGCTAAGGCCTCTCGGTAAAACCCCATTGCAGGGAGCAACTGCAGCTTTATTTGCTGCTACAGCTTTGGATGTGCGGAAGGATGAGGCTACGTACAAGGGAGCCTATCTAGGACCCGGCGGTAAATTGCTGACAGCAAGTACGACAGCAAGGAACGAAGAGACTGCACAGTTGGCGTGGAAGACCACTGAAAGCGTAGTGTCAGATATATTGGGAGTCTATAGGGGTTATAATTTATAATAGGTTATTGTTGTTAGGTAACTGTATTAATGCCCTTCTACGGGAATGATGTGACCTGTTTCAAATAGAGGCCCTTGGTTCGAATTTTCCAACTAAGACAGGTGATGGGCTAAATTCGACATCCACAATAGAATCATGCGCATTTCATATCGACTGGACCCAGGTGTGGTGCCCATTTGCGGGTATCCACACCTACCAGCCAATAGTTGAAAGAGCAGGTACCTAATTTAGTGATATTGGTACGCAACCGTAACTAAATTAGTTAACCGAACCCCCGTACTCGTCCATCCCCGCTGATATCAAACTTCACCCTAACCCTTCCTCCAGAGGTGTCTCATTATCTGGCGAGTGGAGAAAGTAGTTACGTGTCAACCTGACCTTTGAGATTAACAATAACTTTCCTAAAACTTCCAAGCCCATTCTCACCTGTGCAACTCGAGATTGCCCAATGACTTCTCGGCAGCAGCAAGCACAGACGATTTGGTTAGAGCCCCTGCCGAAAAGCCAGGTGACTTCCCCTATGGAAAGAGATTTAGCACCGGATTGATCATTCTGATGTACTAGGTGCACTATTCAGGGAATGACTAAGTATGCTGTTCTAATGTACTGAGCACATCAGAAGGAAGGACAAGGTCTGTCATTTTGTAATGGGCCCCAGTGTATCACTTTAAAAAATTGGCCATAGTAACAAAAACACAATGACACACTGAGTCCACTAGTACTTAGTGCAACAAACTGATGTACCTAGTTCAGCAAGGTGACGTACCAATCGCATTCCTTGTTTCAGGGGTTTGGTTTTCATTGGGCTGCAATATCTGCTAAATAAATAATTACATATATTGAATATCTAGCTAGATACATATAACCCATCTATAATAAGTATATGCCTGCTCTTATAGATGCCTATATAATATCAATGAATAGGGGAAATTCCTCCTGAAATCTAGAGCAGTATTGATAATGCAGTCCAGGAAGCATTGCAGGACCCTTCTGTGACAGCTATTCAGGAACAGAGTATTCAGTCCGAAACTACTTCTGTAGATGACTCTAATGGTAGTTGTATGGCTTACGAGGCTTTCTTTCCTGATGACCTTGTTGAGGATACTCTTAATCTACAATTGGGAACCTCTCAACCAGTAACCCCTCTTGAAAATCCTGAAATGCGAGAGTACCCTGATCATTTTATTGAGGCTGTTATTGACGAGCTCAATGAATTCGCGGGACCAAGAGGATACTGTATCGTTATACGGAGATCCAAAAAAGATGTCAATGGAAAGGTCTCTAACGTGGATCTCTGTTGTGACCGTTCGCGAAAGTTTGAGTCTACAGTTAATGAGAATACACGGAAACGGCGCCGCACATCTACTCAACGCATTGACTGCCCCTGGAGGTATTACCTCGAGCGTTTAGATGATCCAGATATTAAAGGCAGCTCTATCTGGACCCTCCGGATGCCAAAGGGAGAGACTGAATGGCGGCATCATAACCATCCTCCTAGTGAAACAGAAGCTGCACATCGATCCCTCAGACGCAAGGCATTCAGAGGAGAACCTGGAGATGAGATACGGAAATTCTTTGCACTCCGGACCTTGAAGCCGTCCGATATATATCATACGTTGCACCAACTTCACGGAGACGCTGCGATTACCCAGACAGATATATATAATCTGCTTTACAGCTGGAGACGTGCCCAAAGAAAGGGCATGAATCCTACGCAAGCCTTAATCCATGAGTTAAAACCAGAGCCCAGATTGGTTTGTGCAATGGTGGCCAGCGGAAGGAGTCATTGAGCGGCTGTTCTTCACCCATAAGGATGCACTAGATCTTTTGCGGTACAATTATGACTTGCTCATAATGGACTGTACCTACAATACCAACCGGTTTCGAATGAAGCTGCTGGATATTGTTGGTATTACCAAACTAAACTGGACTTATTATGCTGCCTTCTGTCTTCTAAAGCACGAGGACACAGAGTCCTTTGCCTGGGCATTGGAACACCTTGGAAGTATATACCGATACTTTCAAGTTCCTTCACCAACCACCGCGATTACTGACAATGACTCTGCTCTCCTTGCTGCCTTAGAGGATTCTTTTCCAGATACTGCCCGACTTCTGAGTATCTGGCACATGGAGAAGAATATACTCCAGCATTGCAAGCCATTATTAGTTCAAGAAACTATCCTAGAGCATGCTTCCCTTTTACCAGCTGAGCGCGCGTCCTATGTTGATCAGGTGTGGAAAGATTTCCTTTCTGATTGGAATAAGGTTCCCTACGCTCCAACTGAAAAAGAATTCTGGAATGAATGGATGGGATTTCAACGAAAATATTCGGAGTTTCGGAAGGTGATTCTCTATATCCAGGATAACTGGATGCCACGTCGTGAATCCTGGGCAACTGCATGGACCGGTAGCATTCTTCACCTTCAGCAGAGAGCAACATCTCGTAGTGAGGGTGCGCATTATAAAATCAAATCAATCTTAGATGGTCATAACGATTTATCTCAGCTTGTCCATCGGATTCAATTGCTCATTCGGCGGCAACACAGGGAGGAAACTGTGGAGACGGAGCGCCAGCGATCGAATAGGGACACGGAGCTTTTCTGTTCTGGTGATACTCATGACACTGAACGAGCTTCTGATATTAATATCGCACTTTTCCGAGACCTATGGGGACATGTGTCCCTATACGCAATCCGACAAGCAAATTCCCAATATCGTGAAATCAGACAGTTGCCTGGTCCACTTCTAAAGTGCTCGCAGACTTATCGGACAAGTACTGGCTTCCCTTGCAAGCATACAATCCGCGATAGGATGTTTGGGAACGAGTCTCTACAGCCATCCGACTTTCATCCTCATTGGCAGTTCTTCCGAGGGCAAAGACAGGAAATTTCAGAGAATGCCCTACACATCTATCTTCCTATCAGCGATCCTATTATGCTCTCAGCTCATTATGAGCAATCTACGAGAACTACTAGTACTGGACGTATTACGTCTGGTTTTGAGAATATAGAGAATGACTTGGCTAGTACCATTCAATCTGGAATCTCAGCAATCGCAATCTGTCTCGAAGAAGAGAGCTCCAGCAAGGTGTAGTAGTTGCCGTTCAATAGGTCACACTTTCAGGACTTGTCCGCAGCGATGAATTCTGGGCTTCCAGGCTGCTTCGACATTTGGGAATCCTTATCTAAGAGTCATTTACCACTAATTCTATCCCTTTTATAAATTGCGCAGCAATAGGCAGCGGTAACTCCTGGCGTCCGGGTAGTAACTAGTTAATTCATGGACGTGGTTGAAACTTACGTAAGTATTGCAGGCGTCCGGCTAAAAATTCGCGGCGTCCGGGTAGTAATTCTTGGCGTCCACCCAGTGTTTCCCCGGTGGGTCCACCCAGTGTTTCCCATTTGTCAAGGAACTGCTTACCTAAGCGACCTCCTCATGCATGAATTCAACTAGAATCAGGTTCACCAGTCTAAATTCCTATGGATTGATCCCTAGAATCCATTCAATCCCTTTCATTCCTTTATATGAATCATATGAATCCTTTGATTCGAACCACATCCATTCATTTAGCTATATATAGTGGGGTTTGTCCCTACTTTACATAGAAATACAGAGCACTTTTTACCTTCACATCCGCAGTCCTGCATTTACCCGGAAACCCGGAATCGTGATTACGTAAAACTCTCCAGAAGCCTACTATTGGCGCGACAAAATTCCTGAAGCCACGTGACAGTCCATCTGGATATTCCTGGATACCCATTTCGTGAGGTGGATAAAAATCCGTGGCTACGTTCGCAGTGGCTTCACTCTATGAATATATTGCAAATGTATTGCCAAGAAAAAGGGAAAAGGGGTCGCCAAATCACATGACCACACTCGGGCGGGAGTCAGTTCAGTCACTGGATCGAACTGCCAGAACAGTCTGTGGCTAACAAATGCAGAGTTAAATAGATGACCGATTGAACGATATTATGTCCGAAAGCATACATTAACTAATAGGTAAGGCTTTATAAAGCACAATCTTTCATGGCATATCTTTTCCTGTCCAATGGTTATTCTTTTCTATTGTACAGAGGGCCATAACCTAACACCCCGTCAGTTCAATATCACAGGAGTGCTTCGATCCCAAGTGCTTTTCTCACAGGCATCCACCAGACACGCTGCCACACTAGCCCTCGAGATCCCCCCCAGGCCCGCGAAAATACCGAGTCCTTTCCCATCGTTATTATTGAACTTAACAGGCGCTTTTTTCCCCATAGTCAGTCTCGCTGCCCTGAACACCACGAATTTCATTTCGCTCTTCTTGACTATCTCATCAACATGATTATGGTCTGCAAATCCATGCGTCATGCTAGTATGGGAAATTGCCCATCTCATAAGCGCATTAATATTTGGGTAAGAAGACCCAACTCCAAATGATGCCAGTGTTGCAATTTTGGAAACGCCATGCTTTTTCATAGTAGCGATGGCGTTTTCGTGCGCGTCAGACATAACTCGAGTCCCCTCTTTATACGGGGTTTGAAGCGTGACAATTACGGCAGTTGGGAGGTCGCCTGGGACTGCGTTCCAAGCGCTTTCAATGTTCGAAGGTTCCACTGGTGTGCCCTTCACGATGGTCAGGCCTTCCATGGCTGGAAGTGTAGAGGGATTCCGAATCAAGGCTGTAATCTTGTGGCCGCGCTGCAATGCTTCATCGATAACGAGACGACCAGTCTGTCCATTGCCACCAAGAACAAGGATACGCATAATTGACGATGCTGTTGTGCTGTGGTCGGATGCTGACTTTGTTCCCAATTGCTATGGAGTGGTTTGGTTTGAGACCGTGGTACAATGCTTTTAGTGAAACTTTGTTGAGATCAACGGATGATGGACTGGATATTTGGAACGACATATAAACAACGAGCTCCCATCAGGTATATATAGCTGTGGCATAAACTCTATCGAGGGTGTCGGGGCTGATTTGACCTAAGGACTGCCTACAATAGGTCTTGGGCATGTTGCCACACATAGTTAGTCGTTGAAATGCGTTACTATGACGCGGCCCGGCTTCTGCCTAGTTAGTGCTTGCTCAGCTACCGCAACTAAGTGACGCGCAGAGCTGTTTTTCCTATATCAATCTCGCTGTTGCGGCCGTCAACTGTAGTCCGAAGTCCGTGTGGTCGCACGGGCCTGGCTAAGCCGAGAGTCCGTCGGATTACAAATCC
This sequence comes from Lipomyces lipofer, assembly GCA_003705915.2. Lineage (NCBI taxonomy): Eukaryota > Fungi > Ascomycota > Lipomycetes > Lipomycetales > Lipomycetaceae > Lipomyces > Lipomyces lipofer. Next base: position 10,043 of record PPJX02000205.1, on the reverse strand, counting down.
TGTTGCTTACGAAGGTCGCGTAGAGTTTGGAGACCTCCGATCATCTCCAAGGGATCAGTGCGTACTCACTTAGGGAGCTACTGTACAGCAACGTGAGATCAGCAAATCTCCAGGGACATCCAGGCCCCCTAACCTCGTCAGCTGGGGCTTTTGGTGCTGTAGCAACTATCGTGAGCGTACTGTCCGGAGGTCTCCAAACTTAAGGCGGGGACCTTCGTACTTATTGTGAATGAACGATAACAAATCAACATGCTGGCTTGCAGGAGGCCCTCCGACGGTCAGATTTCTGCCGTTGCTCTTTTTGGCCATACTCCTGCTCACATTTCAAAGGTCCTAGAAGTCCCAGATTCGACTGTAAGGACTACCTTACGCCTTGCCTCAAAGCGCGACAACCATGTATCTCTATCACGATGTGGAAGGCCAAAATCATATACAGACCGAGACGTTCAAAAGTTGATACGCCATATACAATTACATCCAAAGGATACCTATGCAGAGCCCAAAAAGGCGCTCCATATCCGATTTTCGACTACTACGATTAAGGAGATGCTCAAGTCCAGTGGTATCACTAATTGGCGTTGTAAGAAGCGGCCATACCTGTCACCTGAAGCAGCAGATAAGAGGCTTAAATGGTGCCAAGAGCGGAAGGATTGGGAGAGGACTTTGCCCCAGTGATGTGGAGTGATGAGTGTTCTGCAGAGCGGGGTAAAGGCCGCGCACAGGAATGGGCCTTTGGTACAGCTGCCCAGAAATACCAGAAAGAGATGGTTTCAACCTTCAAAAAGGGAAAGGATATATCAGTGATGGTATGGGCCTGTTTCTGGTACCATGAGGGTAAGATACACAAGTCAGATCTGGTGATAATGGACAGGGACTTTGAGACCAAGAAGATGGGGTACTCTGCACAGTCTTACCTACAGGTTCTTGAGGACCAGTTGCCTAGGTGTTGGCAACCAGGGCTCATTTTCATGCAGGACAATGCACCAATCCATAAGGCTTATTCTATTCGAAACTGGTTCCTAGAAATGGGGATAGTGGTGATTGATTGGCCACCTTATTCACCTGATCTGAATCCGATTGAGCATATCTGGTGGCACCTGAAAAACAAGGTTCTAGAGTTATATCCAGAGCTTCTTGAAATGGGCACTAGTGACCAGGCTAGAGAGCTACTTGAAAAGGCTCTAATCGAGGCTTGGGACGCTTTAGAGGATAGGTTATTTCAGTCCTGCCTAGAGAGTATGCCACCGAGGGTTGCAGCAGTAATTGAGGCAAAAGGGTGGCATACAAAGTACTGATTATTTTATTGTTTACATGGCTAGATTCAGCGCCTTTTATTGTACCTAATTACTTAATTTTAATACAATATCCCTGTTGTGGCGCAATTAAATTAGGAACAAGTAAAGTGGGCTTTCAGGTGTTCATCCCACTCGTTCAGACTTTCCGGCTAGTACTGTAAGTCGCCACTAGCCTGGCTGAACTTTAGTCATTTCTATTGGCATAGAAGCAATCACCTGGAGAGGCAGTTGATAATGTGGAGGCATGGATGACGAGGATCAGGGAGAAAAGGGGGAGGTTAGGAATAGGGTTTAAGGTTCTTGCGCTCGTATGCCTATACTTTATTAACGAGAGAGTTTAACTGAACGGCACAGAACAGATTGATGGAGGGGGTCGCAAAAACAAAGGGTTGGGAACCCTATCCCACATCAGCGCCGCGGAATTTTTTTTATCTATATACCGAAAGAACCCATCGACATATATATTTTTCATATCATCACCCCTACGATCGGAAGGCGGGGAGGAACGTTATTTATATTAAATAGAGTCTAACGACTCTGAAAAATTTCTGAATATTATTAGGATGCAAATTGGGCGCTTAAAGTATGATCGACGTAGGCGGATGTATGTCCAGGAGGGTTCCTTGAAGTGTCCTCTGTGCGCGCTGGTGGGAATTCCAGAGCACCAGTATCACGAGTCCCGGTCGGTGCGCAGACATATCCAGGAGCAACACAAGATCGACGTTGCTCCAGGGAATGCAAGGTTTGGCCGGCCCCGCGCGCGCGCCTCACCAGATCCGGCCGAGGAGCGAGCCCTGAACCGGTTGGTGACCCGGTACAGGGCCCGAGGAGTCACGGCAGAATTGGTGAGGGAGCGGGCTAGAGAGGTCGCTGAGTCGGGCCTCAGCACGGCATCTAAAGCTGCGACACTCATTCGCGGCCTCGGGCCCGTGAGCGAAGTCCACCCGGGGTTCAAACGTCGGTTTGACGCGGTCGTGGAGCAGCTGCGTGTGGCGGACGCTGACGATGGTGTTGGCAAGGTCGAGCTGTCATGGTCCCTCGTCTCAGGGTTCATTGCGGTTTGTCTGGCCTATGCCAGAATCAAGACCGACCAGGTGGCCGCTGGTTGGCTCCCAGCCGCGATCGACCAAGAGCAGCTAGCGGACGGAGCCATTTCCGAGAGCAATCTCGTCGAGTGGTCGAACCGTGCGTTACGAGCCTGCCAGCGTGAGCGCGTGCTGGAGAGATGGGTGTCGCCGCCGGACATCCAAAGCGGGTTCTCCGTCGTCAGGCTCTCTCCGATGGTGCACCTGGAGGATAACTGGGGTGAGGCTGTCTATAAGGAGATCAGCCGCGAAGCCCTGGAGTATGCCTCCAATGCCTTCACGCGGCCACTCTCGGTCGGCACGGCAACTCGCGTGGCCCGCGCATATATTGTGCCGTGGATCCTGGTGAAGATTCTGCATCACTCTCTGGGAAAAGTTCCGGGCGAGGACGATTGGGTCCGATTCGGAATCGCAAAGGTATGGCGGGCCTTCTTATGACATATAACGTACCATCTAAAAACACAACTCAGGAAACTTGCAGTTCTCTCTCTGTATTGCGTGCGAGCTTCCAAAAGAGGCTATCAAGCTCTCACATCCAGTCTCAAACATCACACAATCGCCATCAAGCAACTGCGTCGTGTCTTGCGATGCCTCGACGTCAAACTTCGCATTTCGAGCTAAGAAGGTGATCGTTTAGTACCAACGCCGCTCTACGCACATATCGCCTTCTCTCCTTCCCTTCCAGTAGCAAAGTCTGCTGCGGCAACTTCCTCCTTCCTCGGAGACACCTCTAAGTCTATCGTCGTCTACGACTCTCCATGGTGGCGTGAGCGCGGCTTCTCCGGTGTCTGAAATTCTGACTGTGGTCCAATTGGCTTTACTCGAGACACTTGCATCGAGCAGGATGGCCAATTCTCCATGATTTGCTTCATGGTTGGCTATGCAGGCCGTGAATGATCGAAGTGCAAGCGAGAGGAGCAGCGCCGTCAAGTTGCTGAGCAGATCAGAACTATGTTTGTAGCGAAAGGAGGAGATGTACCAGAGCCGAGGAAGATTTTGTTGCAGGATTGGGCGAAAGAGGAGTGGATTTGGGGAGCATCATGTCCTGTTCTGGATCTCGGTCAATTGGTGAAGGGCTGGCATGGAGGTCATTAAGCTACCTTTTAGGAGCTTGCACTTCGTCGGTACAGAGACGTCATATGTGTGGAAGGGATATATGGAGGGTGCAGTGCGGTCTGGCAGAAGGGGCGGCTGAGGTGGTGGCGGAACTGCTGCCAGGTGCCAAGGTGAAATTGGATGCTGAGCTCGTGGGATAGTCAGGAGTCGTGTTTCTTTGTTCGAGATAGCCTTTTACTTCAAGTGAAACCATATCCCCAGAGATTCTTGTTGATGGTGATGGCCACGAAAATGGGTCCTGTGACGGGCTTGTAGGAGTCTGCAACGTAGGTGGAACCGATTCCTGGTATGGCTGCGACTTGAATGCCAGCGCATGTGCATCCAATTAAAACAATAGCCTAGCAATATTTAGTTGCGCGAAGGCAAATGATCCGTTAGGAATGGGGAGGAGTTAAAGAGCGAATGCATACCTGCCACGGCCAAGATCTCTGATATCCGACGGCGTTGATTACATTTCCAAGAATCATAATGAGGACATAAGGTATCATCGCAATGAGACGAATTCCCGGCTCACGGATGCCATTACTGCGGATGGTTAGTTACATAGATATCCAATTCGAGAGGGCCGGACGTGGCTAGGCCGATAAAAGTCCCAATTAGGAGAGCAAAGTTGAAGAATCCTATTCTGTTTTAGCTCCGATACAGACTGACAGGCCGTCGGGGCGATTCGCTCTTCTGACGAGGACCATTGTGGAGTCCGCAACAAGCTACTAGGACAAAGCTGTGATTCAAAAACAATACATATCAATATTACGTTGCACCGTACGCTTTAGTGAGCGATCAATTCCACAACTCAATGTGATTCAGTAGTTGCGCAACATTTTGTCCACTCAATCAATCCGATTACATATCACTAGAGAGTTCCCCTACAAGATCCAGTTCCAAATCACTCCTTAGACGGACGAGCATCGAAATCAAAATCCGCATATATCTCAAGGATGTGGTTCCGTCCGAAACCAATTTCACTTTCAAATACAAGATGTGAGAAAACATCCAAGTATAAATATAATGCAGTTTATTGATCCTACACAACACGCCGGAAGACGGCTGTTGCATCCTGTCCCCACTTCAAAACTGAGGATTATATTCTGTATGGTGGAGGGATTTTCGCACAGAACGCATGCAATCACAGCCTAAGTGTCCGTTGGGGTGCTTTGGTTTGACTTCCGTCACCTTCATCGAGACCCACTTGTTTTCGTGCTGCAAATTGCCCTCTTGTTCTCCTTTTGCGTCAGCCTGGTGTTCTGGGGGGGTCTCATCCCAAGGTAGAGGGTACTGTTTTGCGTGAACCTACCGCGAATCAAAACCGGCGGCAAATTGGTTTTCTCGACCTAATTCCACGTTTTCAGGTCCACGCCTTTGAATCTCTCCTTGTGTCCCCTCAGTTGGGCGTATTTCCGCTTGTCCTCTCGTAGTCTCGCTTGTCACCACTCCACCTCTTTCGGTCATGTAATTCATCTTCTGCGCTATCGAGTTTCCCTTCGCTGCTTGTAGCCTAGACAAGCGTGCGGCCTTCAGCTCAAGGAGCATCGAAAGCAAGTGGCCATGCCTCAAATGCATTTTCCTCTATCGAATCTGAGGCTTCGGAATACATGAGAAATCGCTGCCAATCTGCCCAGTTGATTTGACTTCCATAGTCCGTATTGATGGGGTTCTGCGGAATTGGAATCATGTTGTAAGGTGTATCAAAGTTGTGCCCCGGAGGCACCTGTGGATCAACCGGAGCGCAGCTGCCAAACAGCAGCGATGGGTTGTATTCATTGATCGCCATTTGACTAAGATCAAGCATAGGGTACGGAAGAGGCTGTGCAACACCCTGAGCGGCTATGTCTCCGATTTGGACCTCTCTCTTGGTTGCCGCTTCTTGGTATGCAGCTTGTGCCTTCTTCAGCAGCCTCTTGATCGGTTTCCACAACATTCCTCCCTCAGTATCGGCAACTCGTTCCCCATACTTATTCCAAACACTTTCCACTACAGCCCATGCCCTCTCTACTAACGGTCCTTCTGTTTGAATGCAAAGTTCGGCCAATATGACGGCCAATGGATGCCACTGCACCCATGTTCTTCCGACCCACTTGAAACGGGAGCTCTTCGGATTGTTCTCGTACAGATTCATCATAATTTCGAGGATCGAGACCGCGGTGCGAAGGGTTTGATCTGGGGTCGCATTCGCGTATATTGGTTGATCTCGAGCTCGAAGCGGATATCTCTGTGAAAGCCACATCTTGAGTATTAATAATCGTCCGATCATTGAGAGATACCACTGAATGGGAACGTTTGCGTCACACTTCTGAAAGTAGAGTGACTCAAATTCAAGGCTCAAGCTTTCGATCATCTGTTCTTTCTCCGCGACACTGATCTGACTGGGAAACAGAAGCTTTCGGAACGTAAATGTCGATTTATGAGTGACATGGCTCAGGGTCATGTCTGTCAAACCCGGAAATTCCGGAACGGGCTCACTTGTTTCGGGCCCATAGTCATCGTCGTTAATGTTGAGAGGCATAGAAGTGTCGAAGGAGCCATCAAATATCATTGGTTGAGTACCTCGGTCTTCTGCGCAGCGGACGTCAAGAACCATGATTTGCCACCAGAGGAGACTCCTTCGCTGAGCCTCAAAAAATGATAGGTTGATGCCATCGGCATCTTTGTGTATGTCAAATGACTGAGCAATTCTGAGTACGAGTGCAAAGAGAGTCCACGTGGACCGGGTTTTGCTGTGTACTCGTAGTGCAACAAGGTAGAGGACGAACGCCTGCAGAACTGCAAATTCATTCGTAACAAGAAGATTCTCTCTTGCAAAGGCGAGCTCTGCACCATGTCTGAACTTGGCAAGCAAGGTCTGAGAATCTTGATGGTATGTCTGCTGACACTCCTCTGGCGACAGTGACGTGACTGCAGCGAAATACATGCATAGCATCAGTAGCTCGATTACACCGTTAGTTGGCGGCGCAGAAAAGTTGCTTGTACCAGCAGCTATAGAAGAGAGGGTCGTTGGTCTGTGAAGAATTTTGAAAATTGGATCAACATTCGTAAAATAGGTGTTGGTAAGGGCCTTGAAGTGACGGTGTGTTATTGGAAAATCCACCTGTTCTGGGCGGCTTTCAGCTTCATGAAAGACGAAATCGAGTGGTGACGAATGGTTCGTTGGACCAGTGGTTAACGGAGTGTATTCCATGACTTCTTCGTCGTCATTGTCATCGTCGTCTGAAGGCCGTTCGAGCAAAGAGCGCAGCCCCTCGACTTCTCCTCCCAGGTTTGTCCAAAGGTCGCTGCTGGGATATTTCTTCTCAACAAGAGTCGTCTTTCCCGTGGCTGGAGCTTGAAGATTGCTGCTCTCCTTGTCGCCCGAGATAGAAGGGAGAAAGTCAGATGAATAGGTGGTCTGTCGGCCATCAGACTCTCCAGATGTCAAGGGGGTAGTAATGTCCCCTCCCATCTTTTCGACGAGAGCTTCGAGCTTTCCAATACATCGGAGAAGCTCATTATCTCTGAATTTGGAGTGTCTAACCCCTTGTTGCCCTCTCGGGACACGAATTCGTTTCGGGAATACGCAGTCAGTGCCTGATCGCTTGCAGGCAGAGCACGGATTGGACTTATCACACTTAATTTTTCGTTGTCGACAGTGTGTACAACTGAGAGGCTTGACTCGCTTGAGGTCAGACGGATCTCTGGCTTTGGGTTCGGCTTGAGCAAGGGGCCCACTTGAGGTCTCCGTCAGTGGTTGTAGTTCAGCCATGTCGTGTCAAGGCAGCTGGGGTGAACAATATACAAGATTCATACAGACATATGAATAGCTACCTATGCCTTTTGTCGTATAACAAACAGCTTTCAATAATTAATTCATGCTGCAGTCGCTGCTGTTATCGAATCTCAAAGGTTGACGTGCTTACGTTGAAGCTAAACCTCAGCCCTCAGACCTCCGAGTCACGTGAGCAGAAATAATTCTGCCGTCGCTAGTCCTAATTCGGAAGCTACGTAAATCTATGGTCTGAGGGGAAAGGGCTCCCTCCAGATACAGATTTTGAAGAGATTTTATCAACTTCCTCAACACCGCGATATTACGCGATTTAACACTATATATATATTAATATCATATATCCGACATCATGCCTCTTTCAAAATCATCAAATTCGACCACTGGGGCCCAAAAACGCGCGGGTGAAGACACCGCGCGCGAAGAACCTTCCCGCCGTCGACCCCTCCCTCAATATCTCAAAACCAAGGCCTACAGCCACGTTCAATTCCCGGATTACGACTATATTAATGGCTTAAGTGCTCATGAACGTGTTGAGCTTATTTTATGGCAGATGTACAATCAGCATCACTGGAGGCTTGAGGACCTTCTTCTTCATATTGTTACTGCCGAGTCCAGTCCGAACGCTCCGACCAAGGATAGGCGAATCCACAATCTATCAAGGGCTGTACTAGGCCAAGAGACGGTTATTCGATCCATTATCTATAGGGTGCCTAGCGACCAGCATCTTATATTGATGGAGATTGTGGCAGAGAGATTCATGAAGGAGATGGACCAGTTACCTACAGTACCTGGATTGGGTAAATTCGATATCAATACCTCGTCGAAAGATCTTGATCTTCCAAAGATGACTGCAAAGACTAGGGAGACTGCACCTTCTTTCTGGCAATTCCTCAATAGGTTGGCTACAACTCGTCAGCATCGTGGTCAGAATCACCAGACAACCAAAACCTTCGGCGGGGAAGAGGCAGTATAACAATAGTGATTGATTTATCAACCAACACAGAGAGTGCCTGCAGAATCATACTCTTTCCAAACGATGTCTTCGCTATCAAAATGAGGTCCTGCTTCCGATAGATCAGGCAGTGTGGTAATCCATTCCATCCATTCCACGGAGGGGTTCCGTGGAATGGAAGTGGACGCTAAGAGGAAATTTCGCGATGGAATGGATCCACGAAGGGTATCAGTGGAGTGGATGGACGGTGGAATGGAGGAATGGATACATTCAAGCTATCTATCTAGTATCTACACCTCGATAACCTCGTTAGCCCCTGAAACCTTCTCTTCTCCCTCCGACCACCTGTCAACTCCTTCCATTCCTTCAGGGACCTCTCATGCGACTCCGGCAGCTGTAGAAAATGGTCGTTAGTTTGAATAAGACCAGCCTTTTGCCAAGAGCGCAGAGTCTGCACAATACCTATTGTATTGGCCTCAAGACGGTTGCGCGAAGAGTCTAACATTCCACCGCAAGAGGAGAACAATCTCTCGACATCTGCGCTCATGGGTCGAACGGAGAGAACGTCGAGGGCCATTTGAGCTAGCCGGGGATAAAGACTTTGTTTCTCGTGCCAATATAATAACGGATCAACAACATCCTGGTCCGAGTCCAGGTGCAAACGTTGCCACTCCTCGTATTCGTCTGTTGTAGGGTACACCTGTTGAGAAGGCAGTGGTGCCTGGCGACTTTCTTCGCGATTTTTGTTAAATTTCGTATGGAAGACCTTCCGCCGTTTGAACGGCAAGCTGCGTACAGAAGAGATGCTAAGATGCCTGTATTCTGAGTCCCATAGTTCCTGAACGAGTTTCTTTGCAGTATCAATCCATGAAGTTTCACTGGCCCACCAATTCTCGAAGTACGCCCATCGATACGCAGGATGAAGGGCAACAGCAGCATAATAAACGGGCGTCTCATCTAACTTCTCGTAATATTCATTCAGCTTCTTCCATGCAAGATTAATGTTGATTTTGAAGTGTTCAGGATCAGGGTATCCCATAGCCATTGCCTTCCAATGCTCGAAGCGGGCGAGGAGGTGTTCATATGCGAAGACCACGTCCCAAATAGTGCCATATGCTTCTGAGTAGCCATTCTTACGGTCCCTGAATTGTCCGTCGCCTTCAAGGACAAGGAGTACATCTTCGATTTCGGTCAGGACGTCGTGATATAGTTGAGCCACGATCCAGTCCTTCTCCGTTATTTCGCTTTCGTCCCGAACGTAAAGGGGCATATCCTCCTTCCGCTTCGATCGCTTGCGAACCGAAGCGTCGAATTCAGCCCGTTGGTTAGCCCAAAGGTCCTCCAGGAACGGCCTCAACTCAAGACAACGGCGTAGCATGTACAACTGAGACAGCCATCGCGTCAGGTTATCCATCACGCTATCCTTCGGACGGTTAGCTTTAATCTTAGGGTCCTTCGATATATCGAACGCCTTCTGCTGTAAATCTCGTAACAACTGCGTCAGGACATCCGATTTGTGAATAACGACAACGAGGTTATGAAGTTCCCGATGGGCCCTTTCCGTCTCCAAGCTTCATGGCGAGAGGCATCAATAATCGAATCAGCGGAAATCTCATCTTCAAACGCATCTGCGTCGTGGTGTCAGGGCTGGTACCTGACTTCACGTGTTGTTATTGTTCGTATCACTGTTATTGTCCGCGTTATTGTCCATTGTCCGTATTCTTGTTCTTTGTTCGTGTTCTTGGTTCTTTGTCGGCTTGCGCTTGGCTTGCGCTTGGCTTGCGCTTGGTTTGCTCTTGGCTTGCTTTTAGCATTGTTCTACGGCTTTGGCTCTTTTG
>PPJX02000204.1:0-19637 GCA_003705915.2 Lipomyces lipofer | reverse complement strand
AGGGTGAATTGCTCGACGTTAAGGACGGAGCCTTTGTCGAGGGATTTGATGCTTGCTGGCATACTCGGGACAGCACGCTGATGCACAAGTTAACGATTGCTCAAGATGGTTCAGGATGGGACGAGCGAAGCCAGCCTTTATCAATGGCCCTCGGGCCACTGACAGAGCTCGATTGAAAAGTCATTTTTAGCAGTCGTCTCCGAACCGATAAGAGGGGTAGCTGCATACTCTGCTTCCGGCTGGTCTGGCGTACAAAGGTTGTTCCTTACATCCTTGTTTTCCTGACAATCCACCTCGACAATTGCTCCCACAACCCTACCAGTTCCCCACAACTTGCCATCGATAGCCGGCGACTCCCCACGCCCGGATATCGAAGGTCCAAAGACATCCAACTGAACTCACCCCACTTTCGGCCCGATCAACCAGATGCTGATCACTTCACTCATATGACAGATGCTTGCTACGGGTATATTTACACTTGACAATGCCGTTTAAGATGGCGACTTCACAAGTGGCAGCAACAGCCAGAATCGAAAATTCCTCAGAAGCGACATGACCATCAGCAACGGCATCTCTACAAGCGGCAATGGTGAATCCCAGGTCAAGCGGACCTTCCAGCCTGGTGTTTATTGCCCCCTGATTACACCGTTCGAACAGGGCTCTGGAGAGGTTGACTTCGCTGCTTTCAAGAAGCAGGTTCTGAGACTCGCGCGCGCTGGGATGGGCTTGGTTTTACATGGCACTAATGGCGAGGGTGAGGCTTTTTCTGTCCCTTACGAATTGTTTATCGTACATTGTTAGGTAACACCTTGCAGCCGCCCACCTCACGAACCAAGAACGCATCGACCTCGTCCGCATCGCACGCGAGACCCTCGACGCCAATGACTTATTCTCCGTCCCCCTACTTGTCGGCACCGGCGTCGGCTCTGCCCGAGAGACTATCGCGCTAACCAAGTCCGTCACGGCTGTCGGCGCTGATGCCGCCATAGTTATCGCCCCAGGATACTTTGCCTTTGCAATCGGCAAGGATCGAAACGCTCTGAAAGGTTTCTTCTACGAGGTGTTTGACCAGAGTCCGATCCCTGTCATGATCTACAACTTCCCTGGCGCGGCCGCTGGGATTGATCTGGATTCTGATATGTTGATCGAGTTGTCCGAGCATCCCAACTGCTTTGGTGCGAAGGTACGTGGCTTTTATCAATCGGTTTCCCCAAAGTTTTGGATACTAACCTATCGGCATCAGCTCACCTGTGCCGGCATCGGCAAAGGCAATCGTCTCGCCGCGTACACTTCTACTTCGGGCTACCGCGCCCGCCACCAGCACAAGCAGCAATTCCTTGTTCTGCCTGGTTTCAGCGACTACCTATTTCCCGCTGTCATCGCGAAACAACATGGCTGCATCACCGGCACTGGCAACGTCTTCCCAAAGCTGATTGTAAGTTTATACAAGGCCATCACGGAGTTCGTGGCGGCACCTTCTCCGGAGAAATTGGCAAGAGCGACCGAGTTGCAGGATATCGTCACTGAGGCGGATTGGATTATAGTAAAGGCGGGAATCAGCGGGACCAAGTACGCGCTTGATAGGTTTGTTGAGAAGGGGTTGGGCGGGGTGACCAGGTCTCCCCTGCCGCCTGTGGATGAGGGAGTGAAGAGTTTGGTGGATAAGGCGTTGGGGAGGGCATTTGCGATTGAGAATGGTCTCTAGAAGAAGAAAGATTTGCTTCGATGGGTGGGAGCGTGGTTTATATGCATACATGGAATGCTACGATGGATCTATACTGCGCAGTATGCACATTGTTTTCCCAAAGGTCGTGCACTAGTGGGTGTGCACCCTTAGGCATGAGCCATTATGGGAGTTGAAAAAATCACATTCCATTACGTCCATTGGCTTTATACCAAAATATATAGACCATCTTCCCATTAATTTAAGTAATAATATTTGGAGACCTTTATTCCACATCTTATTCACATTACGGCAGTATATGTAAGTCCTGACTGAATGACGGCTCGAAATACGACATCCATATCTCCGAATCGATATCAAACGACAACAGCGATGTCAAGTCAGCGCCTCCATCAGACCCTTCCGATCCTGTACTATTACAATCCAACGAAAACAAATCCAAGAAATTCCCGCTAGTGTCCGCGTCGTCGTACCCCGCGGCGCCTGCGAGTGAGTTGATGGGCGCCTGCGTCCCGCCATCGGCAAGGGGATACCTTCCGTCGGGCAAAACAGCACCATCCGGCTGCATCCGCGCCTGGGGTTTGATTCTCGCGCCGTTCCCCGCAATCGGCAACGGCGTCGCTGCCCCCTGCAACGACATACCTTCCGCCGTCCACAACGTCTTGACCAGCGTGCGCAGCTGCCCCGTCCGCCGGACAAGCGGATGCTGCCTGTCGACCGTACTCGCCAGATCCATAAACGACCCGATAATGCGCTTGACCAGCGCCAGGATCGCCTGCTGGTCCTCCGCGATGACCGCCCCAGTGAAGACAATTTTAATGAGAAACACGACAGCGTAGGAGATGTACCCGTAGTACCGGGCAGGAAGATAGGCGAGCGCGCCGCCCGCGTGCAACTTGTCGAGACATATTGTGAGGAGTTCCGTCGCGGCCTTCTTGGACTCTATTATGAATTTGGCGTCGGGGGAGCCGATGAGACCTCGTGGGAAGACGATGTTGGCGAGGGACTGCCGTTCGTGGGGTGGAAGGTTGAGAGATTCTTTATATTTGTTAGTCTTGCGCCGTAGGTGGGACTGAAAGGCGAATCCGTAGGAGTAGAGTTTCGCGTAGTGGTAGGTGATCCAGACAGTTTCGTTGAGGGGGAAGGTTTCCCACGACTTGGACTGCCAGGCGAGGCGGAACGCGGTGAACGAGCGCGTGTATTCGTCAAGGATGCGATAGTATTCTCCCACCTGTACCAGCGCGATCGTCCGGTCACGAGATGGGTAAAGCGTATCGTGAACATTAGTGAGGATCTGCGTGAGCTCGATATGTGCCTGAATGTGGGAGGAGAAGTCCTCCCTGTTTCCGTTGGAAAGGGCGAGGGTAGGGAAATTGAGCGACGAGTCGGACATGATCGACGCGCCGACATCCGGGTTCTGGAAACAGAGACCTGGGCCGCGGGACCAGAACGCCTTGCCGAGACGGATTGACGCCTGCCTGTCGTGCATATAGCAATACGTCCACACAAGACGCTCCCTATGGGTGGCGTTATCCATCGGTTCGTTGAGGCCGATGAGCGTTTTCTGATCAAAACCGAGGTAATAACTCAGCCGTACCGCCATCCCAATGAGATTCCACGCCATACGCTCTTCGTGGTAATTGAGCTTGTGGTGGTCGACATTGAGCAGGCGAGGGATGTTTTCAGACAGGAGCAAGAGGGACTCGACAGCGCCTACAGTCGGCTCGATGCCAAACATGAGGTCGCTGATCAATTGCTGCATGTGCTTCCAGCACGCGTCGTGAATGTTGCGGTTCTCGAAGCGGGATGCGATGATGACCATCGCGGTGAGGAGGAAGGGTTCGTCGACGACGAAGTCGCGGAGAAGCTCGTCAGTGAGGGGCAGACGAGCGGTTTGCACTAGGGGGAGGTAGTGGTGATGTCGCGTGAAGAAGATAGAGACGTAGGTGCGCAGCTGAGTCGGATTGATGTAACCCCGCTTGATGAGTGGGAAATCAGATATCAGCTCTTGGTGCCGTTGCGGCGCCGACACCCGGCGATGCTTCTCCGAAATGCGGTGTTCTAGTCCCTCCTCGACATTGTCCTCTCCATTCTGGTCGACATCCTCAAATTTCTGACGTGGCCCCGGCGTATCACCCCCGGCATGCTGCCGTGAGCCCTCTGTAGCATCCTTCTTCTTCGGCTCAGCATCGCTATCGCGCACGGTATCCCGCTTCTCGTAACCATTCATTTCTTCGCAGTCCGACGACGCGTCAGTCGCCTCCTCATCATCCTCATCGGCTGAAAATGACGACGCGCGTGCAAGGATGTTCAACGCATCAGACGGATTCCTCAAAAATGAAAAAGCAAGTGTCTCCGTATCCACGCCGGAGTTCCCAGGCTCGCCGTTAATCGACATTTTCCGTTGTCGTTTCGAAGGCGGCGGTCGGATATCCATGTCACCATCTTGGCCTGATACCGTCGACATTGAAGTGTCTTCAGGAATGATATTGATTTTGCCGGCGGTGGTGGTTTCAGACCTATCATTCTCTGGCCCAAGCGGAGTCTTACCGCCGATTATTCGCTGGGCTCGTCCCTTCTCAATGTTACTCCTACCGCCCCGCCGACTGGGCAAAAACTGACAGTCCTTGCCCTCCCTCTGGCACCGCATGCACGGGGATTTGAACATCGCGTCGCTGAATATGCATTTGGCCTTGTAATTTTGCCGTTAGTCAAATATTGCTCGAAAGCCAGTGTCCCGAAACGTACCTTGCGCAGACGACAGTTAATGCATGCTTTGTACGCTCTGCGGTGCTTGCTCTCGCATTTGGGGATGCCTTCTGGAGGATCGATAGGGGACCCGGCGATAGTCGGTTGTACTGTTTGTTGATGTTGCCGTTGGAGAGATGGAGCTTCAGGGGGGTTCTGATTCTGATTCAGAGTCTCGTTCTGGTTTTGGACCTGCACCTGGTGTTCTTGGTTCGGTGGTGGCTTCATTTGGGGATATCATTCGATGAACACGAGATGAAAGAAATGGGCTCCTACGTGCTCATCACGGAGAGTGGGTGTCCCGCGGTCGCAGCAGTACGGTGTATGTATAGTGGGCTATAGCGTTAAAGATTGTAGTCCGGAGATTGGAAGTGCGGGGAACCTGAGGAGCAAACGGCACCTCCGGTGGGGGCAAGGGTCTGTGATATCCGGAGGCGGGGCCATAAGGTTTATTATCAACTACGGGCGTTGGATCAGTCGAGCTCATACGCCCTAACTATATAACTGGCTCTTAAAAGCAACCCCCAACTTTATATTGCGGAATCTAAATCCAAACCGGGCAATGGGACCCACTGGCCACGGGATCACGAACAAGAGACGCGTGGCCACTAAACTAGCCCCGTCCAACTCTATTTGCAGCCAGACGCGGTTATATGTAGCCGTCCTAATCTGGGAGTGATCGGGCGCCCTAACCTGATGCCACTGCATAGAAATCCCGTCTGCTGCCATCGAGTTCCGGTCCCGTTGCGCTTCCCCGCGCTTCCCCGCGTGTGGCCCGTTGCCCGGGTACCCCAGACAAAGCTTGGCCACATTGCTGCAACTGGTCTCCAGCCTTCCGAAATACCGACGAGCTATGCCGTTAGCTGCCGGCGTGGGGTAGTCTCACCTTATTCGGCACGTCGCCTTTCGTCATGATCGAGGCATCTTGAAGCGATGATGGACTTATAAGAGTTGGTTCTTGTGCTAATACGACTACTAATTTAACAATCTTTGTCCATCATTGACCTGAAGAGCTCGAGTCCTCAAACACATACGCATAATGAAAATTTCAGGCAACACCTCGTATGCTTTCCCTTCCTCTCATCGCAACCCCACACTAATGTTTCTCCAGATCATCACCGGCGGCGTAGGGGGAATCGGATCAGCGGTCGCCAACGACTTTCTCGCTCGTGGCGCAAACGTCGCCCTACTTGACATCCTTCCCGGCTCGAAGGGCTCCCCGCTCGCCGAAGCTCTCCACCCCACCAACGCGCTATACGTGCAAGTCGACATCTCCGACGCGGGAAGCACCAAGGCGGGCGTCGAGGCTGCCGTGTCCAAGTACGGCAATCTCAAGGGCGCGATTCACTGCGCGGGCATTGCCGTCAAGCGGCCGTGGTCAAATGATGTCGCAGACTCGATCCCGGATTTCGTGAAGATGTTGAATGTTAATACCGTGGGTACGTTTGTCGTCAACGCGCAGGTCGCCGACGCGATAAACAAGCCGTTAAATCATCCCGAGGGAGGCGTGGCGAATGGAGCGCCTACTGCGTTTTGGACTACGGATGAGGAGCGTGGGGTATGTCGCACTTAATTTCTTATAGTTACGAGCAAACCTGACGGATCTACAGGTTATCGTCAATTTCTCCTCCGCTGTATGGCCTCTACGCCCGCACCCTCTGCTACGGCCCCACCAAAGTCGCCGTCGCTGGCATTACCCGCGCCATGTCCGACTTCCTCGGTCCGTCTGGCATCCGCGTCAACTCGATCTCCCCCTCGATCGTGCAGTCCGGCATGACCGCCGGATTTTCAGACTACTTCCGCGACGACCTGCTGTCGCACGCCGCGTTTCCAAGACGGCCCGTCCCCGCGGACGAGATTGTGAAGACGGTGTTGTACTTGGTGGAGAATGAGTATGTCAATGGCGAGGATATCAGGGTTGATAGCGGCTGGAGGCTGGTTACGGCAAGGACGCCCGGCCAGCCGGATCCTAGGGTGTTGGCCCCGGGATTGGAGTAGGACGAGTACACCGTGACGTCGGACGTAGAAACTAGTAGAATTTTTGTTACTGTGATTATTGAATTGCGATGAAATTGTTATTTAATATAGTTCGGTATATCAGGTCTTACTATCTTTGTGTATCACGTTATCGCCCAAGCTGTAGGGGTCTCTCGACGCGCACGTCGGATTCCTACACCCCGCACCCTTCAATCCAAGCTCAGCTACCGCCCACCGCCAACGATGTGAGGTTACCGCCGAGCTTAACACTCGAGAGTATAGTTGGCATACTCTGTGCGGGGTAATCTGACCGCTAAAGAGTAGAGCAGAGCAACGAGACGAAGTTATATTTAAGGGGAGCTAAACGCTTCTTATTCAGATTAGATAAACTTGATGATTCATACATCACGATGGCTTACTCAAAATCTGATAATGAACTCCTGGACTTCGACTCGGAGATAGACGAAATTGTGCCCACTTGTTGCATTGTAGGTTATGTCCCATTCATTTTAATAGAACTAAAAGTCACGCGTCGTTTCACCTCAAAGTCCTTTCAACTCTCCGGTTTTCGCTGAAGAGCCACAAATTACATATTAATTTAAAAGAAAAAGTAGAATAGGTGATGCGATTAACAAGCCTAACCAAAACCAAGTTACAAATTATATCCGTCACTACCTCTTGCTCACCCTCACACCTTCATGGCCTTGCCCAACTTAGCATGCTCCTGCGCCTCAATCGAATACCTCTCCCCAAACACCCCCAACCTCTCGGCCAACACCTGCAATGCCACAATCTTCGACGCGAATCTCGCTGCCGAGAGATTCCCAACCATATAATAGCAGTTCGGAATCCCGCAGTCGCGATACGTCCCCTTCAACTCGCCCTCAGCGTCCAAACTCCAAATCGTGCGCAACTGCTCTGCGTACTCCCGGCCGAGAACCTTTGACACCGTGTCCTTGAACCCCGTGAAACCCGTAGCGAAAACGACGATATCAGGCTTCTGCACCGATCCGTCCTTGAATACGACGGAGTCCGCGGTGAAATGGTCGATCTCTCCCTGCTTGACCTTGATGTTGCCATTTGCAATGTGTCCCGATGCGCCTGTGTCAAAATAGTACCCACCCGCCTTCTCCAGCGCAAGCATCAAAAACCCAGAGTTATCCTCTCCCAATGTGTTCTTGAAGCCCGCTGACCTCAGTCCATCCAGTAATTCGGCGTCCAACGCCGCGATCTGCGGTATGATGCACTGGTGGAACAGTTTGGCGACAAGCTTGGGGGTGCTCTCGGCAATGCGGTCCGCGAGCTCGGTGGGTGGACCGACTTCGGAGAACAGCGCCCATTGACGATCGGCATACCGTTCTTGACTGACATGACGTACGTGGGCGAGCGCTGGAGCATCGTGACATCTGCGCCGTTGTTGAAAAAGTCCAGCGAGATGTCGTGCGCGGATGTGCATGCGCCAACGACGAGCGCGGATTTGCCGGTCCAGTTCGAGCCAGTGCCGTGTTGCGACGAATGGATAATTTGCTTGGTGAAGGTTGATTGCCCGGGGAAGGGAGGCGGGAGCTTGGGGTAGCCGCCTCCGAGACCGGTCGCCATGACGACGTGGGAGACGGTGAATGTGTGGGTGATACCGTCACGGAGGACGCCGACAGTCCACGTTTTAGTCGTAGGGCTGAAGTGCGTCTGCTCAGGAATAACAGACGAGGACGTCCACACGTTTAGCTCCAACACATCCGCGTAGTATTCGAGCCAGTTCGCGAGTTTGCCTGCGGGTGTGAATATTGGCCAGTTTGGCGGGAACGGCATGTACGCGAGGTGATTCGCCCAGACGGGATCATGCAGCGACAGCGATCTGTACCGCAAGCGCCAATTGTCGCCGATTCGCTTGTACTGATCCAGCACTAGAGCCTTGACGCCCAAAGCTTTGAAGCGCGCTGCGAGTTCCAACCCGTTGTGTCCTCCTCCCACTATGATCACCTCAGGCTCGGGACTCTCGATCTCCTGAATTCGCAAGTCATCGTACGAGTCCGTCGTATTGTGCGCACCCCGAAGTCTATCATGGCCGACCCGCTCAGGATGCCCATGAATCCCATCCAACGCCGTGAACAAAATATACGCCACGTACTTGCCCTCCGCACCAGGCACCAACTTTGCAATCCCAACGCTCGGCCCGACCGCTGTCTCGAAAGTAAAGTAAACCTCCAAAAACGCGACGTCGGGAAATGGCCTCGCTACACTGGGTAGCGGCGTAGTGAGCTTTGCGTTCTTTGCCTTCACGATGGGGAGTCTGTCTGCGGCGGCCTGACGCACTTTGGGCTTCGCAATGGAGCGGAAGTCGTTGGTGAAGGCGACAATGTCGCGCCAGAATCCTTCGGGTGCTATGAGGTCGTCGAATAAGGCAGCGTTGGTAGACGTGAGCGCCGTGTTGAGATGGGAGAGCCAATCCGTCGCGAGTAGGTTTATCTCAGTGTCAGGAACGAGCCCTGACAGGGTAAGGGTTAATAGACAACAAGGGAAGTTGGAGATGAGCATAGGAACTTCGGTGAAGGTCTCGGAGGAACGTCGGTGAAGGTCCTCGGAGCAGGGCCGGCGAAAAGCCTCATCGGAGAAAAGTTCTGTTTAGTTGTCTTCAGTATATATAGAGGTCCTCTGACCGTGTTGATTTTTGACTCGAATATATTATTCTAAAACCAACAACTAATTCTTTCAACTGTGAAGTTGGGTTGCGTTCTAACACTCAGCCGAAGTGAGGTCGGGACTGATTTCGTCGCGGGGGAGCGCCGTGGGGCGCGGAGCGGTGTAGTAGGAAACCATAGCGGAGGTACTTGTGGTGACGGCGAGGGATGATCATGGAGGTGGAGAGACTTTAGATCAGACTTAAGTAACCCGCACGATTTGAGAGAATGTTGTAAGTACTGTTCAGAACCTCCTTGATCGAGGAAGTGTGCCCTGGCCACCTGGGGTAATGGACGGCTTCAAGTTTCTAGAGCGGGGCGTCGAAGTCCGGGTCAGAAATGAACGACTCGGGGTTACGCATAATGATTGCGGGGTTCAATAATGGGGATCGGGACCGGGATCAAGGAATGTGGAGCCACAGCTAAGGCGTGGAAACCTTGCCATCGATAGCCGCCGCAGACGGTCACCGATGACGGCTACACGCTGAACTCAAAACAATGGCATCATTCAGAAGCACTCCTCGGCCTCCGACGGTTCCGAATCCGCTCATAGTGGCCATATTTAAGCGATTCGGAGGACGGTTGACCGCCCCACTCGTGTGCTGGGATGGCTGGGACAGCGGTGCTGAGGTGACAGCTGATGAGGCGAACTTGAAGTTGGCGGGAGAGGAAGTGATCATCCGGCCTGGAAGGGTGTGTTCCGTAGTGGACTTACCGTAATGTTGTATGTATTTACAGCAATTGCTTGAGAGAATATAATTTTTTGTGCACTGCTTGTTTTATCGTAAATCCCGTATACAGTATTGCATATTTCGTGTATTGGCACGTATGGAGTCGTCCACAAAAGACCACTGAGCAAGCTACGGAAATAGGGTTCATATTAATACTCCCTGCGCGATTTAGAGTCTCACGGGGCGCACTCGGCAGAGTTTGAACCAAAAGTGCTGTAATATGCAGTACTGAGTTCGGCAAACTCGGCGACGCCCTCGTATAACAAGTACGGCGTCAAGATATTCGACAAAATTCCCTCTCATATTCATGCGGGTGGCCATCCAGGCGGAGCCGAGGGCCAGAGAGTTGTTGATCGCAGGAGCAGCATCATCGCGATGTATCGCGGCGCTGTATAAATGCAGACGACGAAGCCGACGAAGCCGAAGAAGCCGACGAGGGAGTTAACTGTGGGAAAATCCTTAACCCGACTCAAAATGGAACGTCATTTGGAAGCACGGCCATTGCATCCCGCCTTAGTAAAGCCCGGTGCGCATTTTGGAGGAGGATTTCCTCGCCGCTGCGTGTGTCGGTGCAGCAGTGGCAGCATGGCATAACCGGCGATCCAGAATATGAATGGAAGCCGATAGAGAGTATAGAAAGAGACAAAGGTTGCCGACGATGTACGAAGAATAAATTCTAAACCTGAAGTTCAGTTTCCCGCCATGAGTCCTTCGTTGTCCTTACATCCTGCGGTCCACTCTCGACTCGACACCTCCGGTCCATGCGGGAATTGCGGGAACTCTGAATTGACTCGTAAGCTCATGCAAACTCGTCGAAAACGCTTTCCACAGCAAAGATCTAAGGAACATGAATAACAGCGGGACCTCTCCCCATGTTACGATAGCTTATGACTCCCCCATCTGCCCTGCGAACCGAATCCAGTTAAATCCTTAGGCAGACGCACTGGTACAATCATGATCTGCATGTGGTGGGTAATGGCAGCAACTGCACCATCCATAACATATGCACCAAGGCCATTTTGGGTCATTTGTGCGGCAGATTGTGCACGCTGTGCCCACTATTGAATTTTTATTTGACAATTCTGGAATGAGGACTATTGGGCTTGAAGAAGGTGGGCGCGCCTCATGCTGTTGCAGTGGTGTCTGAGGGTGGAAGTGACAATGGCTTGAATAACACAGAGGACCCAAGAACTGCTGATTTCGTTGTTCCGTTGACTAGTTTGCAACGTCCACAATGAGGAAGATACCGTTATAGTTTACATAACCGGCATACAGTTGCCGTAGTTATACCATTTGTGTTTAGAAGTTTTCCCTCCCAAGTTATTTCATCACCATTTGCAAATATCGCCAATAAAAGGATATGCTATCATTTCGACTACTGTTGTCTGGATTATTAGTGCCATCGCGACTATCAGGCAATCTCTCTCCAATATACATGCCCCGCATCGTTATAATGCCCCCAAAGCTCTCTGCTGGCACGAAGCGCAAAACGTCCACCTCACGATCCCCCTCCTCGTCACGCACCGCCCAGCCACCGATTGACCTAATCAGCGATTCCCTGTCGCACTTCTACCCGCTCAATGAAATCTCCAATACACACTGCTATAAATACACCGTCGGAGTAATCCCGCGCCCTATGAGCATTCTCGAAACAGCTATCTCGGATACCGCGTCCACCCGCGCTACAATCTCCACTAAGCGCTCCGTGATCCACTGGTTCAAGCGCGACCTTCGGACCCACGACAACAAATCTCTCTTTCTTGCGAGCCAACGAGCGAAAAGCGAAGGCGTCTCGTTGATTTGCGTATTTCTTATCAGTACACAAGATTATGAAGCCCATCTCACCAGCTCGGCTCGCGTTGACTTAGAGCTTGAGACTGTTAAGATTTTGATGGCCGATTTGGAAGACAAACTGGATATTCCGCTTTACGTCGAAGTGGTTGACCAGCGGAAAGATGTACCGACTCGAATTATTCATTTGTGTGAGAAATTTGGCGCGAGGCACTTATTTTGTAATATAGAATACGAAGTAGATGAATTGCGGCGGGAGGCACACTTAATTCGACGATGTGCTCATGACGCGGGAATCGATTTTACGACCGTGCATGACGCATGTATTGTGCAACCTGGAGAACTAGTGACGAAGCAAGGGAAGCCATACGCGATGTTTACGCCGTGGTATAAATCATGGCTTGCTCACATTCGGGATAACGGAGATGAAGACTTGCACATCTATGATTACCCAACGAGAAATGATCCCGACGCAGCGAGAGCAAAATTCAAAGACATTTTCGCGTCGCCAGTGCCCGCTACTCCAGCCAGTAAGGAGCTCACTGACGAGGAAAAAATTCGCTTCCAGGAGTTATGGCCGGCGGGTGAGCACGAGGCACTTTCTCGTTTACAAAGATTCCTTGACGAAAAATCGTGTCGATATAAAGACGAGAGAGATTTTCCTGCTGCGGATTGCACGTCGTTGTTGAGTCCCTATCTTGCCTGCGGAGCGTTGAGTGCGAGGACGGCTGTCAAGAGCGCGATGGATAGAAATGACGGAAATTTAGCCGGGGGTGGAATTGGAACTTGGATTAGCGAGGTTGCGTGGCGCGAGTTTTATAAACATGTTCTTGTGCATTGGCCGTATATCTGGTACGTGACTCTATGATTGTCGCACTGCGCAAAATTGCTCATTCTGCTGACCATTATCGTCGTCGTAGCATGAACAAACCCTTCAAACTGGACTACACCGATTTACGATGGGAGTACAATTCTTCCAACTTTTCTGCATGGTGCGCAGGCAAGACAGGATATCCACTCGTCGATGCTGGAATGCGTCAACTCGAACACACGGGGTACATGCACAATCGGTGCCGCATGCTTGCTGCGTCATTCCTCTCGAAGGATCTTCTTCTCGATTGGCGCATGGGTGAACGGTACTTCATGTCGCAACTTATAGACGGTGATTTTGCTAGTAACAACGGCGGATGGGGATTTTCTTCGTCGACAGGGGTCGATCCACAACCATATTTCCGGATCTTCAATCCTGTGCTGCAGAGTGGGAAGTTTGATGCCGACGCAGTATACATCAAGAAATGGGTTCCTGAACTACGGGAATTGGATGCGCCGGCAATTCATGATCCGTACGGAAGAGGTAATAGTGAGGTAGCCAAGAGAGCTGGGTATCCTAAACCTATTGTTGATCACAAAAAGGCTCGAGAGAGAGCACTTGCAAGATATCGGGAGGCTCTGGGGAAAGATTAGTTAGTTAACATTTGCAGTGGATACCCGTACTAAGGCCATGCTTGACGGAATGCAATCAAACATCTCCTCCTATAATTCCAGATCTCACCTACAACCATCCTCCAAGTGTATCCTAGGATGCTTTCACCAACCCCGCACTCGCCCGCAGGCGCCCCACGATCTTACCGGATCCTCTAATTCCCAATGCTGCCCCCCGTACTCTGAGACTTCGTTCACCAGTTCCAAACGCTGACGGAATGACTATTGCTTCAACTGCAAGTCCAGCGACGACAGCACTGCAACAATGACGCACAACCTCACTAAATCACCCGTGTGAAAACGTTTGAGAATACCGATCTCGTTTAGATATACTATGTCAGAATAAGAAGCAAAACTCGCTAGAGTTTGAAATGTCGTAGAATTACTAATTAGTTAACCCATATGGCCGTAAGCGGCCACAGAAAGAATGTCAAATCTCGCGTTGTACCATTGTGCCGAACTGGATACCTCAAGGATTTGACCTCACGCGTGACAAGTGATGGTAATACCGCATGGGGTATCTGCTGCGGTGACATCGGGTTAGGGGTAACCGCGATCTGGAGAAGCAACAAACCACGATCACGACGATTCATCTCTCTGACCGTGCAACGACCTTGAACTTAGGAATGATAAATGAAGAGGTGTGATAATTAATAGTAGGTATCGCCTGAAAGTCAGTTATTTAACTTTAGTGACTTGGTCGCTGAAGGTTAGCGACTTGCCAGCTGAACTTAGATTGTGTGACTTGTAGCTTTGGGATTTTAGTTTCTATCGCCAAGCGAGTCAGTTAACGGGGCAAATAAATTTTGTGATGTGCTCAAGTTCTGTAGAGTAATCTGTGGTCAAGATTTTTGTCTTTCCCACAAGGAAGATACTTGTCACCCCTTTTTTTAGATTCTATTACACGCCCTGATAGTGTTATCACCTCAAGTTGGTAGTACGCACAACCATACACCTCCGGGACAGATTTAACAATTACAGATGATGGCCTGAAAATGACAGTCACTCCCACAACTTCGACTTTACATATTATTGTTCTTGCCATCAACGGTAGGCCCTAACCCTGACAACAAGCTTAGCCACTTTTAACTAATCCTACCTAATTTACTTGGCGCTGATTTCTAATTTACTTAGCGTCAGCGCCGATTTCATTAAAGCTATTGTATCCAATATTTGTACGGCAATTTCCAATCGCAGGTCTGACTGATTGGATAGTTTCGTTGCCCTTTCCTAACTGGTTTTGGAGACTCGCGCCTATCGGCGAATGTAGCACATATACGTCATCAATCGAAGATGCAATCATCGAGTGTTCGGTTACACACAGAGATCATGTGAAGTCATTTCCAATTTTTTGGAGGAATAAACTAATTTGCTAACTCTACTATAGATCTGAGCCCTCCTGAACATATTAAATACAAAGTGTAATACAGCCAACCACTAAGAGTCGTAGACATACACGATCGCCTCGTAAGGACGTAGTATGAGGGGGCAAGTCAGCATGCATACGTCGCCGTAATTCGACAGTACAACCTTGCCCGGACGGATAAACTCATCAGGAACCGTCCATTTGTTTCCTTCCCGCGTCCATGACAAAACAACCAATGCATTCGACGTGCCGTAGACCCTCTTGAACACGTACAATGTTTCCTCCTCAACATCCACAAGCCGATATGTACCATAGACAAAAATATCCATGTACTGCTTTCGCATCGCAAACACTGACCGCCAGTACGCTAGCACTCCGGAAGGATCTTCAACCTGACTCGCTGCATTCCATTCCTTAAAATCGTCATTAACGTCCATCCACGGCTGCACTGTGCTGAACCCAGCATATTCAGTTTCGTCCCATTGCATAGGCGTTCGTGCATTATCGCGCGCTTTCTTTTGAAACTGATCTAAGGCCAATGCCAACTTCTCCTTACTTGCTCCAGATTCCACAAGCCTAAACAAATCGTCAGTCGTCGTCGCAATACGATCACAGAAAATTTTATTGAACTCACTCTGCATAATAATTGAGAGACTTCACGTCTTTGTATTTCTCGACGCCCCAAGATTTCGGAACATTAGCCATCCCCAACTCCTGTCCCTGGTACAAAAAAATGGACCCGCTCTGGCCACCAAGAAATGTAGCTAGCATCTTGGCTGAGATCAACCTATATTCGCGATCGTCGCATCCAAACCGAGTCACTGATCGAGGCTGGTCATGGTTCTCAGTATATAAAGCATTCCAGCCACGGTTATCTTGCATGAAATTCTGCCATTTAGTGGACACGTTTTTGATATCTGAAATCTTCAACTCGCCCTCGCTGAATTTTCCACGAGGCCCGAAGTCCAGACTAACTCTATAAAGTATAGCTTAGTTAGCCCTATATAACAAGACATAGGATGCAAATTGAAGAGAGCGCTTACAGTTCAAAGTGGAAAATCATGTTCAGCTCCTGCCGATCGAAGCCAACGAATTTGATGACTTCTTTGGGGTCATACACGCATGGCGTTTCACCGACACTGAATGCATCGTATTCCTTCAAAATCTTTCCGATCTCTGCCAAATGCTCGTGCAAGTGCGGACCATTTGCGTAATGCACAGAGCCATCCTGGTACTTGGCGTCTGGATTAGTGATCTGCGCGTCCGGAAAAGCTGGATCTTTACTGATGAAGTTGATAACATCCATACGGAAGCCATCTACACCCTTATCCAGCCAGAAGCGGATAACGTCATGAACAGCATCTTGTACCTTCGGGTTTTCCCAGTTCAGATCAGGCTGTTCTTTGGCGTACAAGTGAAAGTAATATTCGCCACTACGCTCGTCGTACTCCCATGCGCTTCCTTGTAAGGCAAAGCAGGTTAAAAAGTGGCTCCTAGTACTGAAAATGACGGACAAATTGAAGCACACACCTCCAAAACGAGACACCCAGTTATTCGGTGGTAGACGCTCGCCTTTTGGTCCCACTTTAGGCTCTCTCCATATGTACCAATCGCGGTAGGGGTTCTCCTTTGACGAAATCGAAGACTTGAACCATTCGTGCTGCATCTCATGTATTAGCATGTGAAAGTCCTTAACTGCAATCGCGACAGAGACGAACCTGATCCGACGTATGGTTGACAACGAGGTCCATGACAAGTTTCAATCTTCTAGCATGCAGTCCCTCGATCAAATCGTCGATATCTTGCAATGTACCATACTTCTCATAGATATCTTTGTAGTCGGAAATATCGTAACCCATATCAATCTGTGGGGACTTGTAGCACGGACTCAGCCAGACTATATCTACACCGATGTCCTTGATGTAGTCCAGCTTCGAGATGACGCCGCCGAGATCGCCTATACCGTCACCGTTGGAGTCATTGAAGGAGGAAGGGTAAATTTGGTAGACGTTGGACTCTTTCCACCATGAGCGGTTGACGGTTCCGGTGCCGTTTGCGGTCATGCCGTCTGGTTGAGGTAGAAACGACAGATTGGAAGAGCTTGGAATGCAGAAGATGGAACAAAGATCCAGTGCAGGAGGGGAAAGTGAGATTATATACCTTAGCCTTGTGGCCCGGGAATAATCCAATGTGATGGCGTTCAGTGGGGGCCTGAATCAGAAACAAGTCTATATGAAATTTCCTACCATTATTATCACATCGCGGTACCGATTGCAACTTCACTTAGGCCCAGACGAAGCTAGCTCTGTACTAGCGGTGCAAGTAATCGGGAAATACGTGACACGCACGCATTAGCAAGCAAGTGGGAGGCGGGGAAGAGTTACAGCCGGCAAAGAGCAGTGCAACAAAGTTTCTCCGAGAAAATTTCCGAAAAAATTTCCGAAAACAATTTACACCCCGAGTTCTCCTCAGATGCGTCAAGGGATCACTTTTGACTCAACGTCGATATTTATTCCGCAAACGTACTGGCCTTTCGATTCAAGTTGGTTCACGATTATCAAAGGTGCCACTTGATTAAGGGGATCGTTGCCTTTGGCACTAGTGCTTGCACTCGATGGGTACAACCAAACCACGCACATCTCCCCATTGCGTACTAGGGTAATATTGGACGCTCAACTCGCAAGCCTGCCCATACTTTCACCTCTGTTTCAATATAAGCATTTTCTTTAAATTAACGGCAAATAATCGTAAAACTTTGGAGTTCGGTGTACTTCTGATAGCACTGTTATTCAGTGCGGGGAAACTAAAAATTGGATTGGCCCTCACGTGTACCACGTCAGTAATCAAACTTTAACAAATAAACGAAGATATTTTGTGAATTTAGATAGAGGGAGACTTAGGGGCAATCGAGAAGAGAGTGGACATAGAAAAAAATCCCAAACTCACTGATGCGTTTGGCGAATACCTCACTCTTGGTCCAGTGCCCAAAGGAAGGTAAAGCAACTCAAAAAGACCAGTTTTTAGCATCAAGAATGCTTGTGTTAAGAAACTTAAGCTATACCAGTAACAGTCAAAGAGACTTGATCAATCTGGGCCGAGGGATTTTTGCAACAAGTCCGAGGTAGAGATGCGGGGCGGCAGTTTTCGGAATCATTTACGGAGAAACTGTTGTCAGGGTTAGGGCCTACACATGGCAAGAACAATATGTAAAGTCGAAGTTGTGCGAGTGGCGGTCATTTTCGAGGCGACGAGGCATTCATCTGTAAATTTAGTCCCGGAGGCGTATGGTTGTGCGTACTACCAACTTGTAGTCGTATATCAACACTCCATGGCGGTCATAGAAAACCCCGGTTCACAAGTACCAGTTGCACGCCTTGTTGGAGGAAAGACAAAAATTAATTTCAGAACAGATTACTCCCCGCATCCCATGATTCGCCTGTAGTGAGGCGATGTGGTCTCATTTAATGGAAAAGATGCCCTAATCTACAAGATATGCACGCAATAACCCTTTCAATCGATGATCGTCATCTGACTCCAGAGTCTTGCCGTCTGTTGCTGTCTGTGTTGGACATCCCCAAATTGGAATATGGGCCAGACGTATTCTCCCTTGTGGTAGTGGAGATTTTGCGAACTCTTAAGGGAACGGTTAGATTTGGTCCACTTCAAATGCAATTCCGTACAAACTCGGCCATCGCAAACTAGATCACCTTTTCCTTCCTTATCTGCTCCAAACACAGCTCAGTCCATTTCAAGTCATTGCTAACTCTACTAGCTAGTACCTTGTCCCATCCGAAACCTACGCCAAGTCGGACAATACACTGATACTACAGAACCACTATGATGCCGATTAAAGGACCGCCTGCATCGCAAACAGAAAATGACATTCTATCGTCTTCTACTGACACGAACGAAATTTCGAAATTTCGAAATTGAAGCAGTCGGGTATTTGTTGAACTACGGAGTCGTTCTGAACGAATCGCTTTTCAAGAAGTGTGCTTTGTGGCTGAAGTTGCACTTCGACTTCGGAGCAGTGATTCGAGAGACGACCCAGATATTCTTCATTATCCAAAGTTGAAGCTGGAAGCACAAGCGCGGTTCTACAATGCTCTGGACGCGGGACTAAAGCTACGGACTCGGTCGAAATCAACGATATTAAAAAGTGGGGAACAGGTGCGGGGTAGTCTTCCGGAGGTTTTTTCGGAGAAACCTGACCTCATGCTGGCAGACATTGTTATACAAAACTTCTCGATTAAGGTTCCCCGGACTCCACGGGGTAATGTCACACGTGCCAAGGCTACACGTGAATATAAACAAAAGCTACATGTCGATCTGCGTAAAACTAGAATCAATAATTATAAATATCGGACGGACTCGAAGTTCGCCAAATTCTTAAGTCATTCTGGGTTGCCAGTCTTTCGCGAATAAATCAAGGCACCAATAACAGCATCATCAGCATGGTCTCAGCGGTCGATACCGAGAGGGTCGCCAGCACTGGTGCCATAGGAGGCGTCACTTCTCAAGCCAACCACGATCTTAGTTCTGACTTGCTCATCGAAGCCAGGGATGCCACTGACCAGGAACATCAGATGTCCATCATCCAGGCCATCAAGTTGTACCCTAAGGCCGTGGGTTGGTCCTTAGTGCTCTCGCTCGCCATCATCATGGAAGGGTACGATTTGATCTTGCTAGGTTCCTTCTATGCTTTCCCTACGTTTGTTCGGAAGTACGGCGAGTTGCAGCCCGACGGCAGCTATCAGATTACTGCCGCATGGCAAGCTGGTCTGGGCAATGGGGCGAGGGCTGGGGAGATTCTCGGTCTGTTCGCCACGGGTATTGTGTCCGAGCGATTCGGATATCGGAAGACGATGCTTGGCGCGCTACTTATGCTCACTGGCTTTATTTTTATCCTCTTCTTCGCACAAAACATAATCATGCTCGAGGTTGGCGAGGTCTTATGCGGCTTCCCTTGGGGTGTCTTCCAGACCTTGACCACCACGTACGCCGCCGAGGTCTGTCCTGTAGCCCTCCGCGCGTATCTCACCACCTACGTCAATCTTTGTTGGGTCATTGGTCAGTTCATTGCCTCGGGAATTTTGCGAGGAATGCTCAGTCGATCTGATGAATGGTCCTATCGCATACCATTTGCATTACAATGGATGTGGCCTGTCCCCATCAGCAGC
>PPJX02000203.1:0-19812 GCA_003705915.2 Lipomyces lipofer | reverse complement strand
TGCTGCTAAAGAAAATGAGCACCCGCCCATACACTCTACCACGATCACATTGTAAAAGAATGTAGAGAATGACTAAATATTACACAATAAAAATATAAAGATCGTAGTTAATTGGAACCCCATGCAACAGAACAACCAAGGCTCTTACACCCATATTTTATCTCCATGCGCATCATCCATCCACACCGCTCAACTTGATTACGCTGCACCCTCCAAGGCCTGCATCTGCACCAGCTCGTAGTACTTTGATCGATTCGCCAGCAGCTCCTGGTGCGTTCCGGCCTCAAGAATCTTTCCGTTCTCAAACACAAAGATCACGTCCGCCGCCTGAATCGTGCTCAACCTGTGCGCAATCGCAATTGTGGTTCGGCCTTTAGCCGCGGAATCAAGGGCCGCCTGTACGACCTTCTCAGATTCAGAGTCCAATGCGGAGGTAGCCTCGTCTAGGAGGAGGATCTTTGGTTCACGGATGAGTGCCCTCGCAATAGCAATTCTCTGCTTCTGACCACCGGAGAGGAGCGCGCCCTTAGATCCACAGAGCGTCTCATATCCATCAGGTAGCGACATAATGAAGTCGTGAATGTTGGCCTGCTTGCAGGCCGCGTAGACCATTTCTTCCGTTACCGGACCAGTGCTACCGAGCTCGACGTTCTCACGGATCGTGCCTGCGTACAGAGTTGGTTCTTGGGACACGAGAGCGATTAGCTTACGGTATTCGTTGATGTTGAAGGAGGAGATATCCTTGCCGTCGAGGAGAATCTGGCCGTCTAGTGGGGTATAGAAGGATTCCATAAGGCCGATAGTGGTTGACTTGCCGCAGCCAGAAGAGCCTGGGGACATTGTTAGCAAATTAGAGTATCCATCAATACTAAAACCATAGGATGCCCACCAACAAGCGCGACATACTGTCCCGGCTTAATCGTCATATTCAATCCCCTGAGCACCGGCACCTGCTTTCTTGTCGGGTACCTGAAGTGCACATTCTTAAACTCGACCTCACCCTTCACATTCTGCGGCACATCTCCTTCATCGCTCCATGTATCAATTTCTGGTTCCAACTCAAACAATGCCTTGATATTCTGCGTCGCCTGGTACGCCTTGCCCATATCCGGCGCAAACGAGAACATGATGCCCGCTGACATTGAGCCAAACACGATAGACATGAAGGTGACGTAGAACTGGAACAGGGTATACTCGCGCGACTTGATGAAACGGGATCCGTACCAAAACGCGAGGGCCATAATGAGGTAAACAATTCCCTGGGCGACGCCGTATAGGGCCGCGGAGTAATGCGTTGCCGGACGCGACTTCTGGACCTGTTCTTCAAGTTCAGCATGATAGTGCTCCATGACGTCGCATTCGCGGGTGAGAGACTGAACAGTGCGAATGGCGGTCGTGGCTTCGCAGGCATAGGACGCTGAACCCTCATGCGACTTCTTGGCCTTCTGCTGGAACTTGGATAGGATGTAGAAGCGGTAGAAGCCAGCGGCGAGGAGGACGGGAACACAAGCCGTGCAGACGAGACCGAGGTTCCACGAGATGATCAGCGCGAGAGTGACTGAGGAAACAACGATCATAAGCGACGACATGATTTGTCCGAGCGTCGCCCCAGACAGGCCTTCGACAGCCTGGGCATCGCGGGACAGAGTACTGGTCAGAGCACCGGTAGTGTTCTCGTCCCTGTCGAAGAAGGAGATATCCATACGAAGCATTTGGCGGAGAGTCATGAGACGAATGCGACGGACAAGTTTTTGACCGGCGTAGGCGAACAAGCTTAGCGAGATAAGGGATGAGATGAATGCGACGACGGCAATCATGAAAAACAAGCCGGAGAAGATGTC
Source organism: Lipomyces lipofer (assembly GCA_003705915.2). Classification (NCBI taxonomy): domain Eukaryota; kingdom Fungi; phylum Ascomycota; class Lipomycetes; order Lipomycetales; family Lipomycetaceae; genus Lipomyces; species Lipomyces lipofer. The sequence continues at coordinate 17,971 of PPJX02000203.1, read as the reverse complement.
GATCTCGTGTAGCATAAACTCACGGTCCTGAGGGTAAGATCTGAATGCCTCAATACATCGTCCATAAAAAAGACCAAGAGCGGGGTAACTGAGGCCGAGGACGCCAGAGAAGAAAGCACCGAGCATGTTGTAATAATTTTCAGGACCGGAGAGCTTGAGAATAAAGCTCATCCCACCCAACAGCGAGTACGAAGGCTCGTCGTACTCATCCCTGATGCTTCCAATGGCAATGCTCGAAAGAGACTTCCCAGTGCGCGTTTTATGAATTTCTAGCAGAGCATCGGTATCCGACGACAAAGTCGCACTGTCCTCTGCCTTCTCATCAAGAATAGACTCGACGCCATCCGAATCATCGCTCGATTCGCCGCCGACATGCTCCAGCGCCGCAATCATCTCCTCTTTCTGCTTGTGAATTTTTTGTGCCTCGACAAGCTCGTAGTACTCGCCCTTCTGTAGCAAGAGTTCCTGGTGTCTTCCCATCTCGAGGATCTTTCCCTTGCGCATGACGACAATGCAGTCTGCATCCTTGATAGTCGAGAGACGATGAGCAATAACGATGGTAGTCCTGTTCTTTGCCGCGCGGTCCAATGCCTCCTGCACAACGCCCTCCGACTTTGTATCCAGCGCCGACGTCGCTTCGTCCAACAGCAGAATCTTCGGATTTCCGACAATAGCACGAGCAATCGCAATTCTCTGCTTCTGGCCACCCGACATCAGGAATCCCCGCTCGCCGACGTTGGTTTCGAGTCCTTCCGGGAGCGTATCAATGAAAGCTGTAGCATTAGCCTGGTTGCACGCTTCGACAACCATCTGGCGCTTCTCGACCTCTGAGGCATGCTCATAGGGTGTTCCGATTAGTCCGTGCGCGACGTTCTCATAGACTGAACATCCAAACAGGGTAGGCTCTTGGGAAACAAGAGCAATCTGGGAACGCAGCCATCGGATGTTGAGGTCGCTGATATCCTCGCCGTCGAGAAGGACTTTTCCGGCGAGAGGCTGGTAGAAGCGTTCGAGCAGACCGACTATCGTGGACTTTCCGGAGCCAGACGCACCGACCAGAGCGACAGTTGATCCGGCCTTGACAGTGAGGTTGAAGTGTTCTAGGACAGTGACGTTTGGGCGTGAAGGGTAAATGAATTTAACGTCCTTGAGCTCGATATCACCGCGGACCTGGTCGAGTTTCTCACCAGTTTCAAGGGACGAGTCGATAACGGACTGGCGGTCAATAGTCTGAAAGATTTTGGATGCAGCCGCCATACCATTGGTGATGCTTCTGACATGAGGAGAAATGTTGCTGATAGCATATGTTCCCTGAACCATGGCCATTAAAACGGTAATAATCTGAGAGATAGTGACCTCATCCCGTGCAAGGAACCTTGACCCTTGCCAGAACGCTAGTGAATCGTTGGTGAAGACGCCGAGCCACATAGTTCCTGTCATGACGCCGGCAGCGATACCCGCCTTGAGCGCCCATTTTTCGGATACTGCTAGGTATTTGTCGTACTTCATGGCAAGGCGATCTTGGATACCGAACGCCTGAACGTTGCGAACACTAGACAGGACTTCTTCTGCAAGTGTGCCACCGGTCGATACACCACCGAGCGCCAGCTTGTAGTATTTGGTCATCTTTCCGGACGAAATGAAGAAGGTGACAAGAATAAATGCCGCGACGGATACCATAATGAACGTGAGTTTGTACGAGCGGGAGAATCCGAGCGCGAACGCGGCGAAGAACGTCGTAACATTGGACACAATGAATCCGACCTTCTTGAGTTAGCAAACGCAAACTCTGTACCATTACGACAGTTAGTGACTCTTACCTTTTCAGAAATAGCTTCCTGGATCAGAAGCGTATCCGCCGATATTCTGGTCGTGATCTCACCAGATCCAAGTTTGTCAAAGTACCCAATATTCTGCTTCAGCGTGGCCTTCAGGTAGTTCTCACGAATGCGCGCAGACAATACTTCTCCTCGGTCGATGAAGATAAACATCTGAATGTACGAGAGTATGATATCTCCGATGGCAATGTAGATGAAAAATAAGGCCAGGCTGTTGACGCGTCGCTGGAACTCGTCAGGCGAGATATATCCCGGCATGTAGTCGTAGAACGATTCCGTGCCGTTGTAGTAGCTGTCGGTGCTGTTGAACGTTGTGCCGTTGTACAAAGGACTGTCGTAGACGGTGCCATTATAGTAGTACTTGTCGGTGTATGTACCATTGTAGAACATGCCGTTGGAAAACGGGTCGTAGCGGAAGTAGTCGGTGAATGTCTGCGTGATGATTCCAAAAACAAGGGTCATCAGCGGCTTCGCAGTTCCCTCGAGCACACCGGCGATAAACGCGACGAGTAGCAAAAACGTATCGTTCTTGGTGACATATCGGAACATGGAGAAGAAGTTCGTAGAGACAGCCGGAACTACGACCTGGTCGCGTAGGATCTGGGCCTCGCGGGGAGGTAGAGCGGAGAATTCGTCGATGTACTTGGGGACATCGATCGCTGAAGTGGACTTTTCTGACCCAAGCAGCGGCGTGTTCTGGGTGTGATTGTCGTTGCTCATGGCGGTGGAGGAAGTGACGGACTTCTCCACGGCGACAGTGTCTTTCTCGCCCTTAGCCATCGTTCAGCTGCAGTGGACGGGTGGTGAGGTGTGAACAGGCGCAAAATGGCGACGAGACAACGAGAAAAACTAAAGATGGAGATTCGGAGTAGAAAGTGAAGAAATCGGTCGTGGCGGCCGCTGGAGAAATTGAGTGTGAGTCGCCGTTTGTATGTGTCCCGGGGGCCATCGCGGTCTCTAAACTCTGATAACGAATCCGCAGCGTGCCCTACATGCAACCCACCCACTCTGTTGTTTCTGCAGTCAGTTCACCGTTTCTCCTGGTTGATTCCCTCTTTCTCGTCGTCAACGGCTCCGAACAGAATTTTGCAGTTTGCACTCAAGATGGCGGCGAACTTGCAAAGATGACTCGTAGCAGCGATAAGGCTGCACGTGTGAACCCTTAGCCACGGCGCGGCGCACGACTCGTCTGCTTTCGCCGAAACGTTTCCTTAAGTTTGAACCGAACCTCTACTGTTCAAAGTTCCCAATCTTGTCGGGCACCCTAACCTCGACCGCCTCCGGCATGTTCCCGTAACATCATGGGCAAAATCAATTCCGCACACATCAACTTTAAACTTTCCCACCGATATTGAAACGCGTTTGTAAAAAAATATTTCCCATTTACTCATCTTGAATACGCGTCTAGGACTGTCGAAGGGCATCATTGAACAGATTCCAGACGGTAAATAGCCCCGCTACGTAATAGATAAATATTTTCACTATTTTGCACATGCTGCAGAGCATTCCATTTTCAAGCACCATTGCCGATTTGGGGACAGCCTAGGGCTTATCATGCAGCTCGCTCCCACTAGCCGAGTGACTTCATTCTGACTGGGTTATGGCTCTAGGTACTTTATGACGCAAATTCGTCCAGAAGCACTTGATTATGGATGTTATTCAATTTCTTCAGCTTTCGAAATCTCCTTAGCCCAAGTAGCAGCAGACATATCTTGTCGAGCAGTCAGTCAGCTTTGTTTTGTACGCCCACGCGACTCAACGGTAGATGTCCTTGTTTGGCTCACGTCGGCAATAGCTACTATATAGTACGATTAACTGAGCTGACAGTCTTTTGCGATGAAATGTGCCATTTTTGCGTCGGGCAGTGGACAAGAGGTTTGCAACACTTCGTAACTATTCACTCGCACCCAAGAATTTTCTTGCAGGGTTGTTGAGACGAATGATGGATGTGTCGGAAATTCCCACATATCTAGTACGACTAAAAGAATGGCAAAAAAAAGAAAACTCCTATTTAATTAACCACACCATCCACTCCAACGTACCCCCGTAGTCTATTGCCCATTCTAGTCGTATATGCGCAGTCTAGTTCCCACCCACTCATCGCTCACGCACTTCCCTCCAACGCCTGAAGTTGCACTAACTCGTAATACCGTCCCTTCCTGGTCAACAACTCTTGATGTGTCCCCGCCTCGCACACCCTCCCTCCCTCCAACACGTAAATCACGTCCGCGTTTTGAATCGTACTCAGTCGATGGGCCACCGCAACCGTCGTCCGCCCTTTCGCCGCTGAGTCTAAAGCCGCCTGCACAATCTTCTCGGACTCTGAATCCAGTGCGGAGGTAGCCTCGTCGAGGAGCAGTACTCTCGGCTTGCGAATAAGTGCGCGGGCAATGGCTATCCGCTGTTTCTGCCCACCAGAAAGTAGAGTGCCCTTCGATCCGCACAAAGTGTCGTATCCGTCCGGCAGAGACATGATGAAATCATGAATATTCGCCTGCTTGCACACCGCAATGATTTCCTCGTCGGTGACGGACCCGGCACAGCCGAGTTCGACATTGTACCGGATACTCCCTGCGTATAGCGTCGGTTCCTGGGAGACAAGCGCAATTTGCTCACGGTAGCGGTTGATGTTGAAGGCATTGATATCGTGCCCGTCGAGTAACACAGTCCCCGCAAGTGGTCTGTAGAACTCCTCAATCAAACCGATGGTTGTGGACTTGCCACACCCAGACCCGCCCACGAGTGCGACGTACTGGCCCTTCTTAATCTTCAGATTCAATCCCCTCAGGACAGCAACCTCCGGCCTTGTCGGATACCTGAAATGCACGTCCCGGAACTCAATATCGCCCTGAACATCTCCAGGCACATCTTCTCCTTCCTCACTCCATGTATCCACCACCGGCGTTCTCTCCAATAACGTCTTGATATTCTTCGACGCCTGCAGCGCTTTTCCCATATCCGGCGCGAAGGAAAACACAACTCCGGCAGCCTCGGCGCCAAACACGATCGAGACGAACACAACGTAGAACTGGAAAATAGAATACTCTCCCGAGGATAGAAGTCGCGAACCGTACCAAAATGCAAGGGCCATGATGAAGTACAGCTGGCCCTGGCAAAGACCGTATAGGAATGCGGATTTCATGCTCGATGGCCTGTTACGTGCGATGATCTTGTCGAGACTGGAGTGGTAGGTTTCCCAAACGTCAGATTCCCTTGTAAGCGCGACGACGGTACGGATAGCGGAGGTGGCTTCGCACGCGAAGGAAGACGAGAGGGCGTTTTCGGATTTGACTTTTTCTTCAAAAGCCGAGAGGAGGTAGAATCGGTAGTAACCGCAGCCCATCAGGACTGGTACTGTGGCGGTGACAACTAGACCGAATTTCCACGCGATGGCGATGGACACAACGCAACTGGAGAAGACGGTGACGAGGGAGTCAATGATCTTGCCGAGGGTGATACCACCAAGGCCTTCGACGGCCTGCGCGTCGAGTGAGAGTGTACCTGTGAGTGCACCGACGGTGTTCTCGTCCCGGTCGAAGAATGAGACGTCTTGTCGGAGCATTTGGCGGAAGGTCATGAATCTGATACGGCGAACGAGGCGGCTAGAAGAGTAGCCGAATGCAGAACCGGACACGGTGTTGGATACGCCCAGCACGCAGGCGAGCAGGAATAAGAAACCAGCCATGCGGGAGATGTAAGCACGAAGTTGCCAAAGATCTGTCATTTCCTGAAACGCGGAAAGGTTCTTGCCGTAGAGAAGGCCAAGTGCAGGATATCCGAGGCCGTTGATTACGCAGGCTAGGAATCCCATGACGTTATACCTCAGTTCCGGTCGAGACAAATCGTAGATAAACTTGAAAGCTTCCGAGAAAGTTGGCTGGATACTCTGCTCCTCAAGTTCGGACCCCAACACAATACTCGAGACAGACTTGCCTGTCTTGGTACGCGCAAGTGCCAGTGAATTGCGCTTCTGGTCAGTCATTTCAATAGACTTCTCGTTTATTTCCTCCTTAGCGCCATCAAATTCAGTCTCAAGCTCATTAGATTGCTTTTCCTTCAACTTCTCAATCTGCTGCGCATTGACGAGCTCGCTATACTCTCCCTGGACTTTAAGTAACTCATTGTGCGTACCCATCTCAAGGATCTCGCCGCGCCTCATGACGACAATCATGTCCGCATCCTTAATCGTAGAAAGCCTATGTGCAATCACGATCGTCGTCCTATTCTTTGCTGCACGGTCCAGCGCCTCCTGTACAATTCCCTCTGACTTCGTATCCAGTGCCGATGTTGCCTCGTCCAGCAGCAAGATCTTCGGGTTCGACACAATTGCCCGGGCAATCGCAATTCGTTGCTTCTGGCCACCCGACATCAAGAATCCGCGCTCGCCAACATTGGTTTCCAGGCCCTCAGGCATATTCTCAATAAATGTCCACGCGTTGGCCTGCTTGCATGCCTCCACAACCAATTCACGTTTTTCGACATCGGAAGCGAACTCGTACTCAGTGCCGATAAGACCGTACACGATATTTTTAAAAATCGAGCACGCGAACAGTGTTGGTTCTTGTGACACAAGTGCGATATTCTGACGAAGCCAGCGGATGTTGAGATCCTTGATATCGTGACCATCGAGGAGAACATCGCCGGCAATGGGGTTGTAAAAACGCTCGATCAATCCGACGATTGTAGACTTTCCGGATCCCGAAGCTCCAACCAGTGCGACCGTCTTGCCGGCAGGGATGGAGAGGTTAAAATCATTGAGAATGGTGACGTTCGGGCGCGAAGGGTAGATGAACTTGACATGCTTCAGCTCGATGTTACCTTCCACCTTGTCGAGCTTGACTCCAGTTTCTGAGGACGAGTCAATAGCGGAAACCCGATCGATGGTCGCGAAGATCTTGGTCGCTGCGGCGATGCCGCTCGAAATGGTGGAAAGATACGGCGAGATAATGGCGAATGCGTACGCGCCTTGGAAGATGGTGAAGATGATCTGGATATGTCAGTGAAAAATCGAAAAGTACTATTATAAAAGGACAACAAACCGTAATGATATTTCCAACAGAAATCTGACCCTCGCTCAACAGGCGCACACCCTGCCAGTACGCCAACGCGTCTGTCGAAAACGAACAAAGGTACATCGATCCATTCATCAACCCAACCGCAATGCCGGACCATATCCCCCAGTACTCGCTCACAGACAAGAACTTGTCATACGCTGCAGCCATGCGATCCTGTACTCCAAACGCCTGCACGTTACGGACACTCGCGATAACTTCCTCTGCCAGCGTACCGCCAACTGCATAGCCATCCTGCGCTTTCTTCAGATACTTGATCATATACGCCGATGCAACGCCTGTTGACAAAATAATCGCGACCAAAATCGAAAGCATAATCAGAGTGAGAATGTAAGACCTTGAAAACGCGACAATAATGGCCGCGAAAAAAGTCGTGGTATTTGCAATAATGAACGCAATCTTCTCCGACATTGCTTCCTGAACCAAGATAGTGTCTGACGAAATGCGCGATGTGATCTCACCGGATCCGAGGCGATCAAAGTATCCTATATTCTGCTTGAGCGTAGCGGCGAGATAGTGTTCGCGAATGCGAGCTGAGAGCACTTCACCGCGATCAATGAAAATGAACGTCTTAATGTGCGAGAATATCGTGTCCGCGATGCCAATATAGACAATGTATAACGCAAGTTGATTGACAGCACGCAGGAACTCGTCTTCTGTTATCATGCTCTCGGGGTAATATGCCTCCGTGCCATTGAAATACGTCGAGTTACTTTGATCATCGTTGTAAGTCGAGTTATATTCGTAAGAGCCGTTATAGAATTTGTTGTAATCCATCAACATCGTCTGATTCCTCGGGTTGTACCCAGTGAAAGTATCCGTAACTGTGCCAACAACCAGCGCCATTAACGGCTTCATCACACCCTCCAGCATCGCGCTCAAGACCCCAAAAAATAGTAGCACCCGATCATACTGGTTTGCATATCTGTATAGTGTGAAATACGATGTTTTACCGGGTGGAACCTGAACCTGCTCCCTTAAAATCTTCGCCTCCTTGTCCGGTAGAGTTGCAAACTCGTCGGTATTCTCGGGACTATCGAGTGCCGCGTATGACTTCTTTGCTGCTCGTCTGAATGATTTGAAGAACGAGGATCGCTCGTCGCCAGAGCTTGAAGTGAGGGAGCTCTTGTCCACATCAGATATCGATTCACTGCATAGAGGCGCCTTCTCGTCGTCGACTGGCTCGTAAGACTTCTTGTCGACCATATTGGAAAGCCCTGGTTGAATACATGTCAGCATCGCCTAATCACAATAAAAATGGAGTGAAAGAATACCCTCAACTTGAGCTGTAAATTAAATTCTCACGCAGACGGACGCAAGAATGTCGTAGAGAGACGCAGCAACTATCTGGGGGAGGAAAGTCCTGACATGGGACGCTATCGACAAATATACGATGTGACAGAAAGCGGAGCAGGAGAGTTCACTACGACCACAAGTCACGGCTTGCGATAATCAAAGTTGTCGCGAAGCTTTTGGGAAGCACGAATACGGGTTTGCGCCACGAAATGACTGAAGCGGGTCGGCAACTGGTAATTAACTTATCGGACAAAACGAACACCGACACATTATTTTCAATTGATCTAATGGCAAGAATCACTCAGTCACGTTTCCCACATGGCCCCAACGCACGCTACTAAAGAAAGATTCCTCGAGTGCAATTATCTTCCTCACAAAATGTTTGAGCACGCATGGGCCAGGCCATATTTCCTTCGAGATTCTGGGGACGGGATTTGTAGAAGCGGCGGGCACGGGCACACGTGGAATTCGCTTCGCGATAAGGGAGACCCCTAACCCAACACCACTTGGCAAAACTTGGTTAAAGGTTTCCAGCCCCGTTAAGATTTGCCTTATTAGGCATCCAAGAGCGCTCATCTGACTCGCTGTGTTCTGACTCTTCAGCGGATCACTTAGTCTTTCGGAGTTTCAGCGTGCTCAATTCACAGCTCTGTATATGGCAGGCTCAAGCGTCGTTCTATTTCGGAATCTCACTTCTCAATACCATCATCATAGTACCGTACGCTTCAAGGCGTGAGAACGGATCTTTACACGGAAGCCTTCTATCGCTCGCTTAGCTCTTTGTAAAATAGATTTGATGGGACTTCAGGGAATTGAACTTAATAAACACTTTCTAGTGCTTTATATTTTTTAGGCACGCTTGATTGTCCAAGTCGAGGAGGGCAAATGGAATCCTGTGAATTGTTCTGTGAGATACCAGACATACTCCGTGCCGGAGCGTCATCATTAATGTTAAGGTTTTCTAGGGACACTATTTCCTCATTAGAATGTTTCAACTGGCGCGCTCCGAAGTTGCGCTTACTAAAATTTGAAATATGTGGCGGTGATAAAAAAAGGGCGAAACTTTAGGATAACGCCCGCTAATCCCTTTTAGGTGCGCACTGTCGTACGCGGTGGTATCTCCCAACAGTGGCCGGTAGCGACTCCCAGCACCAATAGCACACGACGTGGCCTCCCTTTGCTCGTGAGATAAAGCGCGCTCGAGGAGTAATGAAAAGAGCGTATGTCATTGACAAAGCGTGTTATCGTCGCACACGACACGTAATCGCGTTAAAATTAATGGGGTTCCGACTACTTCCGGCTATTTCAAGTCACCCGCATCTATGGGGTGCTGATCGTCCTTTTACTACATACTCCACCTCTAGAAGTTATTATTTAGGGTTCGCTTCAACAGATGATCTCAAGAACTACTCGACTTTGTTGTGAAGAATGCGCAGCCCGGTTTCACCAAAGGCATTCAATCTGCGCACGTCACGAGAATACCTCCTAATGTTTTCCCTGTAACAGTTCTAATATGAACCTAGAAGTAGTTCACTCTAGACATGAGAAGACGAACAGCAGAGCGCAGTGGATATCATATCAATGTCGATAATGCCAGACACCTTAAAGGTAGGAACGACCACGAATCTACGCAGCAAGGCTAAGCCTTCAAAAGGGGGGTAACACAAACTCTTGAACAGCGCGCACAAGCGGTGCACGTTGCACAAATGTTGCACAGTGCCAAAATCCGATAAAAAAATGTCAAATATTAATCATCGTGCCGTTTATATAGGGACCTGGCTCGAGGCGCAGATTCGATGAAGTCATATGTAATAACGACTTATATAAGATCCGGAGTCAGAACCTGTCGGCAAATCGGTAACTTCTCGGCGCAGAAGCAAGAGCGTAAAGGACACCACGCCTATACGCTACATGGAACCTGCAAAGATTCGATCATAATAGAAAATGCCCGAGAGTATTTGCGCTGCTGAGTGAGGCTTTGGTTCGTCGGTGAATAGTTTTCGGGTAAAAGCTGTATCGTTGCGACACATGCAACGTGTTCGACAACACGATAGTGTGTCAGAGCGTACTAAATTAATCTAGTTGCCAGTGCATAGTACTGCCAGCAAATCAGTAAGCTACTATATCAAATTAGTGATGTGGTCGGTGGTTGTTGCCCCTCAAACTCTCTCAACATAACGCAGTTAGTTTCTAGTTCGTGCTTTTAGACAGCGGAAGAAGCTCCCACCTGCGTTAGAATTGTGTAGCCTGTAGCTTTGGGGATGACGAAGCAGCTGATGATAGTCGTTCGTGTGCTCCTCCGTTTTCCAGGTTTTGCTCCTCATTCCTGTTCTGGAGTGAGAGAAAGCCTGAACGAAATGATAAGGGTGATAGCGGAGATTTCTGTGATGGATCTTGCAAGTTTCCCGGTTTTTTGGTCTTGTTAATGGTCAGATGCGAAGGTGGTGCTTTCCTTTCGCGCTCATGCAGCAACTTGACACTTTCGCCCAGACTGCGAATGGTGGTGTTTCCGGTAGGACTCGCGTTGGACGTGTTGCAGTCTGGAATGATGGGATCGGTAAATTCTGTTCCACGCGAGGGAGGAACCTCCATATCACCTTGCGATCCCACAGCCGCACGCATAGTGCTCGACGAGATCAAGCTGGTTCGCTTCTGATCCGTCTCATCTTCGACCTCTTGGTGTGATTCCTCTGCTGTCTGGGTAACCGGACGTCTTTCACGATGGGCCTGAAGCCTCTGGGAGCTCATGGGTCGAAAAAACGCTTGAGGAGTAAGCGATGGAACATGCGTCCTGCTGACACGGCTAGAAGCTGAGCTTCCTGGTCATCCAGCATTCAGTGATGCTCCCCTTGTTGGAGTCGGGCCTCTTCTGTGAGGAGGCGGCGACGCTGATGCCGGGCACGCAGCAGGTTGATCACATCGTTCGACAATATCTGTCATACGAGAAGATATGCCACCCACGGATGGGGGACGGGGCATACTCTGCACTGCCAAGCTGGGTAATTTACACAGGGTTACGAGTGGTATCATATGACACGGCCCTAAATCAACCATAAGGCGAGGGAGGCTACTTGAACCTTGTCGCGAACCGTGCTTTCGCGTCATCAAGCCTCCTTCCATACAATGACTGTCAATGATGACATACTGTCTAGAAGTGATATAAGTAATAGGCATAGTCAGTTATTGTCTGTCTATCTGGCTTAATGACCCATGAGAAATATTCCTTTTCTCAAGATGGAACATAGTGAGTTTGGGGTCCTGAGATATATCCTACCTTCATTCAACTGGTAACATAAGACATGTATGAAACATCAAATATACAGACATATGCCATACGTGTCTCGATCACTCATATTCGTCTCTCCCACAGATGTAGACGAGCGTCGTCTATGTTCCGTGAAATTCAGGAATACCAGGGTATTGATGATGGCATCAACGAGTTCTTAGCTGTCAATGGATGTTTAGCTTGTTGGACTTGAATGGAAACTTGTTTCGGTCCCTTACTTCTTACGGGCCACGATGATGCCTCATACATAGAATTTCAGCGATATGAATGAGATTATGATTCATGCCTGTACTCTTGCTTGTTGCTTGTAAATCTTGCAGTATTATTATTAACGAGCTGCTTCCGAGTGGATTTTGCCTATTCCCAATCTGGATAAGACTCGGGCCTGTGGAGATGTGGAGCTGTTCCGGAAGTCATGGAATTCACTTATCGTTAAAACTACCTCAACATCCAAGACCTTTCCCGGTCGAGAGATATCTGCTGCCCCTTGTGTGGGCTAAGCACGACCAGAACAAGATGCTGAAAGCTTCTCACATGCAACAATAAGATCCACCTACTGAGAACTATAAATCCTACCTCTCGCAATGGCATCTTTTTCGCCGTCAATACGCCATGGAGCAGCGTTGGCAAAGAAGCACGCAGCAATCTCAACCGCCTCAACCCCCCTCCTGACGCCAGGCCAAACCATCCCTCTCGCTCGAAATTTCTCGGTCTTTAATCGACCACCACCAAATTACCCCGGCCATGTCCCTCTCAGCGTGATTGAGCGCGGAGCTTTGGCCGTAGGGTTAGCGATAGGCTCACTCATCGACCCATACAGAGCAGGTATGCAATGACCTCCGACCAGCCTAGCAGATTATTGTGAAGATTTTCTCACCATCTTTCATTGAATATAGACCTCATAGCTTCTCTCGGAGAAGCCACCGCTGTCCCCTTTTTCATCTACCGTCTCCGCGACGCCATGCTATCCAACCCGACCGGACGAAGAATCCTCCGCGATCGACCACGAATCACCTCTTCCACTCTATCCCTCGAATACCTCCGCACATTACCCGAATACAGCGTCGGACGCAACTACGCGATCTGGCTCGACCGTGAAGGCGTCTCCCCGGATACCCGAGACAGCGTCCAGTACATTGACGACGAAGAATGCGCGTACGTGATGCAACGGCATCGTGAATGCCATGACTTTTATCATGCCGTTACGGGTCTCCCCACCATGGTGGAAGGGGAATAGCTCTGAAAGCGTTTGAATTCTTGAATACGCTGCTTCCAATGACGGGGTTGAGTTTAGCGGCGATCTCACCCGCAGAGTTGCAAATTAGAAAAAAATATTCAATCAGCCTATTCTCGCCGGAAATTCCACTCTCAAACATCTACAGAGACGGCTGATGGATATTAAGAAAAAGATCATCCTGGTGATTTAGATGTCGACCGAAGAGTCAAGCAAATCCCACGGGCTCTGCAATGAGATAAAACGAACTGTGAGTTATTTTCGGCTTTTGTACCTCATTATAAAAGGAAACATACCTCGTCCAATTGGTCGGAGTAGTAGACTCCTGAGCCAGTAATTGCGCTTGACGTCGACGGGGCCTCGTTAGATGGGGTTGTTCTCGTGCCTTGAAAAAGGAAGTTTTGTCCCAGCAGAATAGGATCTAGCGAGGGCATAGATTAGCATATGTGATCCAAGTGGGACATGGGACTGTGACATACCGATGAACAAGGAGTTGTCGAACTCATTACTCACACCAGTGGCAGTACTGTATTCATTGTCGACAGGCGGGTTCATCGTGCCTTTACTCAACTCTGCAGGAAATTTTGTCACGCGCTGTGCCTTCGATAACACAATTCGAAGTACTTCAGCGGCCTTCTGCGCCTCGCGAGAAGTATCGCTCGAAAGAGCCCAGATACGATATGAGTTATTCAATGGCCCCATCAGCTTTTCAACGGTATTGGGATCGAGTGTACCATGACTTGGGTTCACTACTGCCGTGGTGTCCTGGTCCAAATCACTGCAGAGAATCATTGTTCCAAATAGGAAAGACTGGTTGACCAGAGCTGAGAATTTCCACTGATCCTGATACAATCTCCCACCAGGCTGCGTTTCTTGGTGCACGCTTGACTGGTAGTCTAATATTTCCAACGCGGCCTCTATGCAAGATGATCGCGAATAGGCATGCTGTTTCATCGTTCTCCCACTCCGCAAATAATGCCGATGTAGAACGCATCGGGCCTTCTGAAATGTGAGAGTGAGGAACATGCGATGAATAATCATATCGGGACTGTCAAGGATCGAATCCGACATCGACCGTGGTCGTAAGCTTTCAGGAATGGCGTTGTAAGTATCATGTAGCAGTTGATCTAATCGCATAACCTCTAGATGGGACTTTTTCAACGGCGGTGACGTTTCCAGCGCCATGACCATGTTCAAGACTGCCGTAAGTCTGTTCTTCATAACAAGGAATTGTACGAGTGTCACCTCAGTAGGGGGTCTAGCTTGTGGCAGATCTAGTGTATTTTCGTCAAAATCGTTGTCAATCAGACTTGTGGGCTCCCTGACATCTGTCCATGTGTGGTCAATCGCACGAGGAAGACCAAACTGAGTGGATGCAGACGAGTCTAATTGAAACAGGACCGCCCAGGCTCTTCTTCGCATTTCAGACTGAAAAATGGATAGTCTCGGCGAGTGGGAGCCATCTCGGTGGAAACCCATGCGCACCGCCAATCTCACCACTAAACCAAGTAAAACCCACAGTCCAGTTTGCGAGTCGGTATTTTGCAGGTACTCAATCTGCATGTAGTGCAGAAGTGCTTCAATCGTATTCGACCGACTTTTGGTATATCCTCCCAGTACGAGACATTGAACGACCTTCTCACGGTAGACTTGAATGCTGTGGGACTCCAGGGAGGGTTGCGATAAGGATCGAGCAGCCTCGGCGGCGGAGAATTGCTGATATATCGCTCCCAAGCACATAACACCATATAAAAGCCCAATCCACATAATCGAAGTCTCGTGCGGCCGTTGCCAGAATCGGCCGTACTATGGTTGTCAGGTCCCGAAAGAGTAAAGCGAAGCCACTCTCAACGTTGGTAGCTCACCTCTTTCAGAAAGGTTGATCTATGAACGACCACTGCTCCTATCAGCGTGAGCATCACAAAAAGATTGCAAATTGCACATACAATGCACAACAGACTCAGTATTGAAGTACTTGGCTATGAGTCTATCTAATTCAGGTCTCGGTGGCATAGTCTGTAGTATTTCGAGTCTAGTCGCATGTCTGTAATTGCCCGTGAGAAGTGCGGGTCCACTGAAATCGGGGGTATGCAGCTTTCCATTCTCAGGAGCGTCTTCAAAGTAATCTTTCAGCTCCGCAATCTGCAAAATTTGAATCAGTGAGATTTTCCATCGTATGATTCACAAACTCATTTACCCCATCGAGAACGGCTGTCCAATGTGAACTCTCTACATAACTGGTCTCTGCATTCTCTAGGCTGATACGTCCAAAATTGTCCGATAGTTGTGGTGATTCCGGCGAGAGTGCGGATGTTGAAGAGTCGGCTGTCTGAACAGCAGGCTCTGCTGCATTCATGCTACTCATCAGAGACATCACGAGTTTCTCCAGTTGTCCTATTCGGTCCTGCATCATTGTGGGCGATGGTCTTGCTAACCTGCTGCCTTGCGACAGACTCGAGACGTTTGAACTAGGACCATTGACATAAGTGCAAGACAGCGACAATCCCCGATGAAAACATCCGCCGCAAGGATGACCGCGATCACATCTCAATCTGCCTAGATGAGCATATGCTTTTTGATCGAAAGGGAATTGTGTAGTCTCACTTCCTCCTGCGGCACAAATTGCACGACAACTGAGGTTTATCTCTTCGCCTACTGGGCGGTGGAAGCGGTCGTGTCGAGATATTCTGTACTGTGGCAGGCGTCTCTGCTGAAGTGACCGGGGATAGAGTCGCCATGATTCGAAATGGGTGCTGACACAGAAAAGATTGATCAGTCGCGCATAAGAATTTACTTTTCGTCGTTCATGTAGCGCCAATTATGCGAAGCCCGTCTCGAGTTCGGAATATTAAAAGGATTTACAGTCATGCTGTTTGATAGAAGTAATTCTTCTGGAAATATTAATCATCTATTGAATATGTTGGACTGGTTGGCTGACAAGGGCGTCGTTCCGCCCGTATCTCCGATCCTCCGACCCTCCGGGAGTATCTTATTCGGGACCCCCCCGTTTACCCGGATTAAATTAGAGTAACCAATCCGCTATACCAGATTAGGCTACTCAAAGTGTTTTTTCTCGCAGTACCTTCGAAACGCGTTCTCGGGTTGGATCTAATTCTATTGTGCGAGTTATGGCATATACGCGTCTTCGCTATGTTGACATGCACGTCTGAATTCGGAAATTGGTAAATAACTGACCCTCGTTGCTAAACGCGGCTCTCAATTACTCTTCCAGAACCGCCCAATGGCTGACAGCATATTTAAAGATGTTCCCAAAAATATTCAAGTATGGAGAGATAGAATTTTCTCTCTTGATACGATGGTGGTGTTGTCTCCGGAACAGTAAGTATTGAGCATTGGAAATAAAGTGCTGTCTGAACAATGCCACCAACACCACTACCTTTTTTCAGGTTTCATTCTTATTTTAAGTATGTGGACAATGTGCACAGATTTAAGCGAGAGAAGCAGAATGTGAAGGAATCGACATGAGGTTCGACGCGACGCTGATCAACGTGCAATGAAGATAAAAGTCGTCGTGCAGCTAAATGAGTCGGGAGCGGCCACATCTTTCACGCTTATGCGAACCACTGAGGATGGTCATTCTCATAATTTGGATCGCTCAGATCAGTTAAAGAGAAATTCGAAGGTGCGCGAGGGGCTGAAAATGGAGACAGATAAGTTATACGCACCATCATCAATTCTGAAGTCATTGTCAGGTGAGAGGAGCATGCATGGACGACAAATTCTTACGGAGATTGGAGGTGCTCATGTACTTACCCAGGAGATCATCAATATCCAGCAATCGGCGATAAAGTCAAATTCAATGAGCGTGCTCCCAAAATGGATCTGACAGCAGAAGAAGATATCACTGAAGCCTTAAATTTCCTGGCATCGAATGGATATCGTTGTCAGAAACTGGTGACTTACGATGCAGAAGGGAACAGAGTGCTGGTGTGTTTGCCAGATGCAGAGGACCGCTGTTCTTCGTCGACGAGAATATCTTACGCTATTTGACTCTACGTATAACACCAATGTCCATGGTTATAGTGTGTTCACTTTCATGGTACGTGATAAGTTTGGAACCTGGATTCCTGGCACTCATGCTGGGTTGGAAAAAGAGAATTCAGACATCTTGTGCAAAGCTCTCCGTGCTATCAAACATTGGGCTGAAGACTGGAAGGTTCGCTATTTCCTTTCTTATGACAGTGCAACTGAGCAAGCGGCTGTGTAGAAAGCCTCTCCGGGCCTCGCCGCAGGTGAACAAGAAGTTACTCATATCCTATGCAACGTGCATTCCATGCGTACATTGGATAGAAGATTTAAGTCAGCAAAGTCGTTTAAGTATCACATGATCCTGGCAATGACAAAGAAGACTACTGTAATTGGATGTCAGAACGAAATAGACATGGCAATCGAGCTATCTCCTACTCCGGAATTGAAGAAATATATCCCGGCCGAGCGGGAGTCTAGAAAGGAGATGTGGGCGATGTACGCCCGGAGACATTCCCCGCTCCTTCTTCAGGTGTCTACCACTAATGCTGTCGAAGCATTTCATAGCAGAATAAAGTACAAAACTGATCGTCGCACTTTCAAATCGGAG
The DNA here is from genome assembly GCA_003705915.2 of Lipomyces lipofer. Lineage (NCBI taxonomy): Eukaryota > Fungi > Ascomycota > Lipomycetes > Lipomycetales > Lipomycetaceae > Lipomyces > Lipomyces lipofer. The sequence goes on along the minus strand of PPJX02000203.1, from coordinate 648 downwards.
TATGTTCTGTGCGGAGCGAGGTTCAAGTTTGAATTGGCTTATGCTAACGTGCTTAAACTCGACAGATACGGCTTCCTGGGTCTTGTAGCATACTTGAATTCTATTGGATCAAAGATCGACGAAGATTCAAGACGCGTTGAGGAAAGGTTTAGGACGACGCACCTCAAAGAAGTCGAAGACAAGCCAGAACTTAAAGCCTTTCCAATTACTATTCAGAAACTATTGGTTCAAGAGCTACAGGCAATGTCCGAAATGGACGAAGATCCTCGATTTATTGATCCTAATGATGTGCAGTGCGATTGCACATTTTACGCAAAGTATCTGCTCCCTTGTAGGCATATCTTCATTTCCGATCTCCATTTTGATACGCTAACTCCAGACCACTGGGAGGGGTTTGAGGAGTCTGGAATGGAGGTATATGAGGCTACTTCTGTCGAGTATTTACAGAATGCCATTGCAACAGGAAATTGATGCACCAGCGTGTCGCGCTTTAGACAGCAAGGAGATCTTAGAGAACCTTCGCACGAAGTATTACGAACTGGAGGAAGACCTGGCATCAAGGTACAATGATGAGGAACGTTCGACGATAATGAAGGTCTGGATCTCTTCACTAAAGAGATCCAAAAGGCCATATCTTACTGGTAGCAA
>PPJX02000202.1:0-19988 GCA_003705915.2 Lipomyces lipofer | reverse complement strand
GGGGGGGAGAAGGGGGGGGAACCACAAACGCTTGCGTACTCTCTCTGTGCATGCTGCAGTTGGCCACCGACAGCACAAGCTGGGCGTTTCCAGTGGCGATCTGACCAATCTCACCAGTCCCATGCATATAGCATTATGTGATGGACTGCAAGAAAGCCAAGTCTTGTGCCTGCGTCGTCGTCGTCGTCGTCGTCGTCGTCGTTCCGTCTCTGGCCAGCCAAGTGGGTCAGCGGGCTCAGCCCCGGTGCGTGTGACTTGTGGCCTGCGAGCGCTGGACGGGGCTTCGTCAGCAGGACGCACACAACCTTAAACTTAAACTCAAACAGCAGAACGCATACGCATGCATATGCATGCGTATGCATGCGTATGCACCATTGACACCGGAGCTTAGCCCACGATAGAGGCTGCACTAGCGCGCTGCTCGCCACGCCAAAATGCTTGTCTCCGAATACGGGCTTCCCGCGTGTGTCAGATAAGTACCCAGACAGCTTCCTGCGAGCCAAACCCACGCGCTATTTATACGTGCCCTCGCCCACGCCCCCTACTGTGCGCGATTTCTTCTCTTCTTTGCTCTTTCTGCCGTCCTCTCGATCAATTTCGCACCACCCCCTCCCCCACCTACACGTTGCCACACGTCGCGCTATGACTTCAATGGAAACCTATCACGGCCACGTTCGCACTCCCCTCGACGCCATCATCCTCTTCGAAGCGTGCCGCCTGGGCCTGCTCCCCCGTGTACAGCGCCGCCTTTCCGAGAAGGAGCGCCTCGCGATCCGGTCCGGCTCTGTCTTTGTCTGGGACGAGCGCGAGGCCGGCATGCGTCGTTGGACGGACGGCAAGTCGTGGTCCGCGTCGCGGGTCAGCGGGTCGTTTTTGACGTATCGTGAGATGGAGGGCAAGCGTGGTGGAGGCACGTACGGCGGTCCTCTAATCTCGGCGTCGCCGCCGCAGAGATCGCCACCGAATGGCACGGCGTTCGGGGGGGACGACAACGGATCCGACTCTGGTGTAGACGATGGGCCGGATGGGTACAGGTACAAGCCTGACGGGCTGATGAAGCAGAGTTTCTCGATTCAGACGAGCTCGCATCTGAAGCTGCACTTGATCAGCTACTATTCGCGGCAGCACGCGCAGCAGGACGAGCTCATGCAGCCGAGCAGGGATCCAGCGCTGAAGTTTATTAGAATTCCGAAGGGGATGTATCCTGATGCAAGCGGGGGCGAGGATCCGCAGCAGCAGAAGCAGGTTCAGCACCAACAGTTTTCGCAGCAGGGGCAGTTTGTACATCCCCAGCAGGCGTACGTCCAACAGCCGCGGCACATCCCTGGAATGCATCACCATCCGCAGGCGGTTCCACAGCAGATTCATATGCAGCCGCAACCACCATCGGCGCAACCACATTTACCTTCACTTATGGCGCCCCCGCGGCATCGGCAGCCACCGCCGCCGCAGCAGCAGCAGCAGCAGCAGCAGCAGATGATGACACCACCTCAACCACAACCTTATGGCTGGCCACCATCCCCGGCATCGACACCCCCTACAAATTACGCAATTCACTCGATTGCGCAACAGCCACAACCGCAGCCTCCACCACAGTCGATGCCTGTCCAGCAGGTGCCCGCGACGGATGCGTCGTTGCCGAGTATGTTGAGTATACAGCAACATCACCAGCAGCAACAGGGACAATACCAACACCAGCAACACCCACAGCACCAGCAACACCAACAACACCAACAACGCCAGCAACACCAGCAACACCAGCAACCCATCCACCCGGCTCCGATGCCCATTCCTGCCCACAATACGTACGCGCCACAACAGCAAGTCCCATCCGTCCGCGACACGTTCGTGACTTCCTCGGCCTCTGCGTCCGCCGCGTCGCCCCTATCTGCTGGCATTGGAAGTATGACGCTTCCAGGGGTGGCAGCCATGGCGGCGGGCTTGCAGGTGCAGGATATTCCGGTGGATAAAGTTGCGTTTGGAGGGGAGGACGTGAGGGCTATAAAGGCATTGAATAGGGGCTTCAGTTTGTGAGGATTGAGAAAGCGTGTATTTTTAGTTGTGGTGACTAGATTGTGTATATATGAGCGTTGTGTACATTGGATGGCGTCTATACAGATTTTCCGTTTTGATTATAGCGTGTATGGTATATTGGGAATGGGGTATAAGGATATCGGTTGCGTTACTGGTTTTTTTTTTTTTTTTGCTCTTTGGTAATTTCTTGTCTTCTTATATATGACATTGGAGAATTATTGTATATTAACAATTATTTCGTTCGAGATTGACGTGATCAGAAGTACTATTCTGTATTTAAGGTCAAAGAATTTCAGGATGTAGGCTCGTACAAGTTTGAGATGAAACCCACTTCCATCATGCTGTCTTAATTCTATTTTGCCATTCGTGCTTAAGGCAGTAGTTAATACACGGTCTAAAATGACGATTCAAAAGTCTCTAGATCCTACACTATATACAAATGTCCCCTTTTACCCATCAACACGCACAATGCTCCACCCACCGCGGAAATGCAATCGCCTCCCTGATATTGTAAATCCCTCCCAAGTAGCAAATCAGCCTCTCAAAGCCCATGCCGAAACCGCCGTGTGGCACGCTGCCCCATTTGCGGAGCTGCACGTACCACTCGAGGTCACTCGCATCGAGTCCGGACCTCTCGATCGCGCCCTGCAGACGGTCGCAATCGTGCTCCCTCAGACTTCCACCGACGATCTCACCGAGGTCCGGCACGAGGAGGTCGAAGCACTCGACGGTCGCGCCTTGGGAACCCTCCGTGGGGAGCATGTAGAACGGTTTCATGCCGGCAGGGTACCGCGTCACAAACACTGGGCCCTTCGCGTAGCTCCCCGCCAGCCACTTCTCGTGCTCGGACCTTAAGCTGTCCCCGTCCATCACGGGGTGCTTAAACACTACGACCTCGTCCTCCTGCGCCTTATTCAAAATCCCAACTGCATCCTGATACGTAATCCTCAGCCACCTGTCCGCCCTCCCCAGCGCCTCCCACCGTCGCACCACCTCGTCCGCGCTGACAAACCCTTCCTCCTCCTCTTCGCCAATCCCCTGCCGTTCCAGCATCCGCTTCATCCCCACAATCTTATCAACCCACCCCTCCTTCACCAGCCTCGCAACCACTTCCCGCACCATCCTCTCCACCACCCCCATTACCTGCTCGAGCTCGTCCACAAACCCGACCTCGGCCTCGACCATCCAAAACTCGCTCAGGTGCCTGCTCGTCACAGACCGCTCGGCCCGGAACGCGGGCGTGTGTGTCCACACGCGCGTCAGCCCCATCATCAGCGCCTCGAGATGCAGCTGCGTGGACACGGTCAGGTACGCCTGTTTGCCGAAAAAAGGACCGCCAGACGACGACGACGACGACGACGAGGGCGGCTCAACCGAAAACACCTCGCCCGCGCCCTCGCAGTCTGACGACGTGAGCAGCGGCGGGTTGGTTTGCGTGAAGCCCGCGCTGTCGAAATATTCCGCCATCGCGGCCATCGTGCGCGAGCGCAGCCGCAGTGTCGTGCCGTTGAGGGACGTGCGGAACCGGAGCGCTGGGTGCGCACGCCGGAGGTATTCCTGCGTATGGAATTTCTTCTGGAGTGGGTACTGTTCGTCGGGCGAGCTGCTGCCGCCGAGGATGGTGAGGCTGTTTACTTGAACTTCGTAGGGGTCGGCTGGCCGGGTAGACACGATGCGGAGCGCGCCGGCTGCTTTGATGGAGGTTCCGGTCGTGAGACTTCAGAAATATGTCAGCATTAGCCAGGCCATATTCGTACAAAATAACCGCGAGGAGAGTGAGGGGGAAATACCCAGATGCTAATCCTGCATCGAGGAAAACAAGTTGGAGGAGCTTCTCGGACGACCCGTCGAAAACATGGGCGAATGCTATCTTCTTTTGCTTCCGCACGCTGCGGATCCACCCTTGTACTGTTATAGGGTCCCCGTCAATGAGGACTCCAGCGCTAGATTTAGTCAGGATATCTTTGATTGTCGGGGGCAGTGGCAAAAGCGAAGTCGGTATTTGTGGTGCGGACGAGTATTGTCGGACATGTGGTGTCCTCCTCTGATGGTGAGACTTCGCAGGCAGTATCTCGTCTAGAAGAATGCGGGACGAAGCGATGGCGACGACGCAGCCGGACGCGACATGGACCCAATTCCGCACTGCGGGAACCAATACGCAGCGACTCTGTAGCATTGAAGTCGAAAACCAATTGGACTTCGTTCGTGAAGTGTGGGATGCAATGGAGTTTGAGGGCGGACAGGAAATTTCGGGTTGAGCCGTGTTGTGCGACTCATCTCAGCCCCTGATTCTTCAACCCTAAAGCCCTACTACGGTGGGTGGATCCCAAAAAAAAAATATTGAATTGCAGCACTTGCGATTCCAACGTAGTCTCCTACCGTAGTACTAAGCAAGCCCATTGGAGTTTAACTGGTGTTGATCGGACGGGGAACTGTGTTTCCACCAAGGTATGGCCGCAACTGGAATCTCGAATGCGGTGGAGGACCAAGTCGTGCTCTAAAGATTGCCCTAACCGCGCGGTGTTAAATGCGACGGAAATACCGTTTTTATATGTGACGGTCATATGAGAAACTCGAAAAGTGACCTATGCTGATCGAAAGCACGGGAAATATAAGATACGCGGTAAGACGCATCATTAATAGCAACTAGCTGGTCCCGAATAGGATGCGGAAGACGCACGCGATTCGGAGTCGCGTCGTTCACCAATTTGATCCCATGATACCCATCATATACCAATTTATATACCGCTGGATCTCCAGTTTTACACTTGGCAGTCTAAGAGATACGTGTGTGACGTGAAGACCGCCGCAGTTGAAGTGAAGGAGGTGAGGTGGGTGTGATGAGGGCCGATGGATCCGCGATGGTTGTAGTTGGTGATTGGGGTGGTTTTGAGAATTCAAATGCCACTTATTCATCAACGAATCTGACAATGCGACATGTAGTCGTTTAAAACACTTTGTATTTATACTACATATACATATTGCATACAATATGCAATCACACACATTCATTAATAGGGATTCCACAATCCATTCACAATATACCGATACTAAGTCACGCATCCCCCCAATTAACGAAGAACAAACCTAATTCCCCAACTGCTCCTCATTTTCCTGCGCCTTGCTGAGCTTCTTCCATTTATACCGACATTGAATGCGAGATCTGATCCCGCCCATTCGCTCCGATACGACAGTCCAGTTGATCTCACCGTCCGGATCTGTGAACTTCAATTGGTTGACAATTTCGAGCAACTTATTCTTCTCTTCCATGCTCCATTTGTTCTGACCCCTACTCGTCCCACACTTGACGTAATTTCTCCAACGATCCCTGCAGTCCTCCGGCATTCGCCCAATAAGCCGCCCAATGATTTTCCACTGCGGCCCATGGATCTCTACCATTTGTCTCAGCTGCTCGTCCTCATCCGTGGTCCACTTTCCTCGCTGGTCATACGGGTGATATTTCCGTCTGACGTGTTTATACACGCTCGCTCTTGTGCGATGCGGTAACGCACTCGCGACGGCGTCCCAAAAATTATCCTTTTTCCGCTCGTTTGCCCAAACCCGTCTACACAGTCCAGCGTGGTCGTACCCATGCTCCATGGCATAATCTTTCATAAACTGCTCTAACGCCAGCGTCTCCGCCTCGGTGAACGACCCGCCATTCCCACTCATAGGCGGCTGGCCATCAGGAACCATCCCCGCAGCCGCAGCAGCAGCTGCCTCCTCCGCCTCTTGTCGTGCGCGCGCCGCCTTTGTTATCCCCCCACCTCCAGCAGTAGCTCGGCCGCTCTTTCCTGCCGGTACATTCGCCATCCCCACCCCATCAACATTTCCCGCCGTCACGGCTGCCACAGCCGCCGCGGCGGCCTCTGCCTCCTCCCTTGTCAATGGCACGCCATGCTCCCTCGACGTCGCCGCCGCCAGTGCAAGCGACATCGCCGTGCTGTCTCCAGCGCGGTACGTCGAAGCCAACTGCTCAAGCACCAAACCCTCCATCAGCCTCTGCTGCTGCTGCTGCTGCTGCTGCTGCTGCTGTTGTTGTTGTTTCTGGGGAACAGCTTCGTTGGGTTTGCTTAGGTTCGCGAGCTCGGGATCCAAAGCCACGCTACCCGGGCCGGTGTAGTTAACATATTGCTGCGGGAAGACCGTCTGATGGGGAGGAGGCGGTGGTGGCTGGACGACCATTTGCTGGGCGGAGCCGCCGCGGCGACGGCGCTTGGAGGAACGGATGTCTGACTCGCGGGATGTGGTGTTGAATGCGGAGGCTGTATTGAAGTTGCCGATTTTGTCCATTGCGACTGTGTATGCGTTGTGTGTCGACTCTTGTATTTCGATGCAGGTTCCTACGTATTGTTTCGTAGAGAGTATATCTTGTTGAACATGCACGGAGAAAACGACTTGGAACTTGGTAGTAACTCCCTAAGGGTCGATGCCCGGTTGTCTGTGACAAAATTATTCTCCTCTTCGCTCCCTCTCAATTCGCCACCAAAACAATTGCCACGCGTATTTCCTTTATTAGAGCGTGCGATCGTATTACTGTCTCTGGAAACCCGGCTCCGACGAGAACGTGCAATTCGATGAGATGACTTGATCAGGGGCAAAGACGGGTAAGCTGCGTAGCGAGAGCCTGTCTGTTGTTGTGGAAGAGGAAAGGAAGGGAAAGGCCGGGTGATCGTGAAGCAACCGACAGGGTTGCAGGTTATGTCGCATCGTTGGCGTACTTACGGCTCATCATTTTCACCTGAGTGGCTATAGAGATGTTACCCACAAGCCACAACCGATTTCACAAAATTTCTGGTCAATAGCTTGAGGATAGTACTGGCACCGATATGCCACTTCAAAGCCAGGACATACGAGCACTACGTGTCTTCAAGGACGCAGGAGTGAAGCGTTTTACACCTGATTCTCTCAAGGCATCCGCGACCATGTCGCGGACTACAGTCGCGGTTACTTCAATTGGCGCATCAGCTCACATAAGAACCAACAGTACGACGGCAGACGCATCCCTCAAGCGGAAGAACTCCTCGAAATCTTCACGACAGACAGCAGGCAAAAACCTTGGCAGTGTTGAGTGGACGCAGCAAGAAATTGCAGCCTTACGAATCCTTGATCGCGCTGTGTCAGTGTTGACAGGCGAGTCAGCGTCTAAACTCGCAACGAATGCCGAAGGCACTGAATACCGCCGCAGAATGGCTGCCATGCTGGTGCCTGACCGGGACTACGATGATGTACTACGAATGGCCAAGGTTCTTCAAGATGGGGACGGACATAAGAGACGACGCGTTTCGAGCGGTGGGACAAAGTTGCTTGAATTGCAACAATCTGAAGAGGCGAATGAACGTAATACGTCTCCGGTAGACGACATGACATGGTTACAGAAGAAGGAGAAACTAGATGCTGTGTTGAACTTACTTAATCCAGAACGGATGTCTGACTACGCAAAACTCGAAGACAGTGAAGGTGATGAGAAGGATGAGAGGTCGTGGCTACGAAAGAAGAAAGAGCTAGATGCCGTGTTGAAATTAGTTGCAGAACACTCTGATGATGAAGGGACTCTATCAGCACAGGTGAGAAGTGTGGCAGATATTGATAGGGTGCTAGGTTTGGGTCAGTTTGGAGGTAGTAGTTGGGAAGAACGACGACATGAGGAAACGAAGAGTCGGATTGATCGGATGCTTAACTTGAATCTATCTTGATCTTTCCAACGCTCAAAACGTGGAGTACATATACCACCTGTCGGTGAAGCCGTCCACCCGCGCTGCGGCACCGCACTCAAGCCCGGATTCGATAGCACCGAATCGGTTTCAACCAGTTACATTAATCTACTTGAGGGATGATCACGTTTCGCCTTGATCTTGCTATGGTTCAATCATCGCCATTCGGTATCGAAGGTCAGCCAAGGCAACATGTAGCATGACCATTACTTGTGGATTGCATTGTATCAGGAGCAATCCGGCGTTTATGGGTTCTTTGTACGAATTCGATATACAAATGTCCAAGTCGAATAGGTGTACCAACCATTGCATGGTTACATCCAAAACTGTACAAATTTCATGAATTCTCTTGGCTCTTGAACTGAGCAAGTTGTCGCGTAAAGCTTGCAATAATGAGGTTAGGTACGAACATGCGAAGCGGATTAGTTACTGATGTCAGCAGATAAACGTCGACGTCATTGGTCTGGTGAGAATTGGTGTCCTCCTAACAAGACGGGCTCCACAACCTTCATATATCTGCGTAGATCCGTAATGACTAGAGATGTCTTGATACTTAAAAGAAGCAGTCTCTATAATCATATTGATATATGCCACCTGTTTATGTATGATGATGTGTACAGCACTATCTGAGCAATTACGTGCAATAGATACGGCTTATACAACGAATGGTGTCACTAGTAGAGATGTAAGCATCCCGTGACTGCGCAGTTACAGCCAAGTCTTGCATCGGCCCAAATGCTTCCGTACCCGGTGTCGGGGCCGCACCGATCATCATCTCCGACGTCAACCTCTCTCCTACATATTTTGACACGCATTTCCTTGTTTATAACGACCTCCTATACACTTCACGAACATTAGAATTGCAGCATAGTAAGATGACGTCTTCACCACAGACTGCAGTTACATCAGAGCAGCACCACGCGCCGTCCCTGGCAGACACTATCCGCAACACCATCAGGCGGCTATCATTCGACCTGACTAGCGGCGGCCACAATCAGAATAATGAGTCGCGCGTTCCTCACCATCACCACGACTTCCATGACCTCGGCAGCGACGAGCTCTATGAAGATGCGGTCGAAGACGAAGAAACGGACGTTCGAGCTGTCCACCACGCGGCGACTGCGCCTGCGTCATCCAACGACTTATACATGGCGTCCTCCTCCTCCACCAGCACATCCCAACTTTTCGCTCCTCCTCCCCTCATAGCTCTCACACTCGATGGCTACGCCCCACGGACAAAGATCCGGCTGCTCTCGCCGTCTCTCGCTGAGGAGATCCGGCAACTCCTCCCACTCCGCCTCCAACTCCACAGCACATGGCGCCTCGTCTACAGTCTCGAACAGCACGGTACCTCCCTCCAGACCCTCTACACTCGCAGCATTCCACCACGGGTATCCTCACGGCCAGGATATGTCATCATCGTCGAAGATCGGCTCGGTGGTATCTTTGGTGCTTATCTAAACGAATATCCGCACCCCACCAAGAATGGGCGATACTACGGCAACGGCGAATGCTTCCTGTGGAAGAGTCGGGTTATAGGGCGGACCCCTACGCCGAATGCTTCATCGACGTCGCTCACACTGGGGATGGGTGGGGATCCAGAGACAGCGTCGATAAAGTCTGTTAATATTCAGTTCAAGGCATTTCCGTATACGGGGATAAACGATTACATGATTCTATGCGAACCGGGATTCTTGTCTGTCGGTGGTGGCGATGGCAAATACGGTTTATATCTAGACGATCGGTTCGAAAAGGGAATTTCGAACGCCTGCCCAGCATTCGGCAATGAGCCACTTAGTGAAGCGGGCGAGAAGTTTGATGTCGTGGGCGTCGAAGTGTGGCGGATCTCCAATTCGTGAGCGATTTGACAAAATGGCTTCTTGGTACATAGCTTTACGTCTCTTCGGGTCGTTGCATATTCTGTACTCGTGAAACAAAAAATGCAGACTTTTTTTGCATAGATCCGTTTGATATGACACATCCGAGTACAGTTTTGGAGGGACGGTTGTTTTTTTCCTTTCTCTTTGGATATTTTTCAGTATATAAGGGTAATTGCACATTTAACATGCACATCTTGACGGCATAATATTCACAATTTCCTCACCATTTTTCTTATTCTGGGCTTGGGCCTGACGATCTGCTTTGTATGTCGCACAGGCATGGGGATTTCAATGCTTCGGACATTAGACGCGATGGAATATAGAGGTGGAATATGTTGCTTAACGGAGTAGGTATGACTGATGAAGGTTGGGATCGTCATTGAGTGAACCAATAGTTTCTAACTCCCCCGATCGTCATTATGCATAGTCATAAGTTAATTGTTTCTAATGAATCCCGGGGTTTGAACGCTGTGCACTCGGCCATGCTACTCCCGTCATATTCGACAAGACATCCACATCTGTAGTCTGTCATTTTCCGCATATAATCCAATTGTAGCTTTCTTCTATCTGTAGAACACGTGTAAGTTGCTGCAGTTGCGCTGCCCGTGCAGACAAAGAGCTACTGTCAACGGGGATCAAGCAGAACAACTGTCTTTCGGAAGAGAATAGAACTAGAGAGTCTTAGCATCATAAAATCGAATCATCTCGGACGTTTATAGAACCCATATTTGTTATAGTAGATGTGTATCAAGCCGTTCGTGAGCTCTTTCGGCACTGATAATCGAAGTTCCGACCAATATATCCAAAGAACCAGTCGCATCAACTGGCAACAAAATCTTAGCTACATTTGTATTTTATTCTCTGATTAAAACGCCCCCATGATCACTGTTGTGCAAAGATATTCCTTGTTTTGGGAGGCAAAACACCCGACGCCCCATATGGATATTGTCGCGCATGTAATTTTTACACGGCCCACGTCTAAAGACAATCGACAGTTTCAACGCCTGCGATATCCCGATATCACGCCACTATGTGTCACAACTGGCATATATTATTCTCTTAAATTGTTCAACGGTTTGGAGCAAATGTTCACATTTACTCCCCTTCTCGGTGCGGTCTCGGGTTCGCCCAGCACTCTCGCTTCGCAGTCACTTCTCACCTTCGATCAGAACATCCGTGTGCTTATTGATGTAGGCTGGGACGATCAGTTTACACCGGAACTCCTTTCTGAGCTTGAACGGTATATTTTGACTTCTAGGCCCTAATGCTGGTTCCCTGATTTGAAGACATTAACTCTCAGTCAGACTCACGCCTACGATCGATCTGATCTTATTAACTCATGCGACGATCTCACATCTCGGTGCATACGTCTACGCATGTCACCGTTTTCCAGGTTTCGACACGATCCCTGTCTACGCAACACTGCCCGTCATCAATATGGGCCGTATGACCACCCTCGATGCTTACACGACCGCATGGTTTTCATCCTCCTCTTCATCATCCACATCGTCCCAGTTACAGGAGCAAATCCAACTCACTGATATTGACGCGCTCTTCGACAAAATCCACCCATTGAAGTACTCACAACAACTCACCCTCACAGCAAAACTTTCCTCCCTCCGCATAATAGCGCACAACGCAGGTCACACACTCGGCGGCACACTCTGGCGTCTCCAACATGGCCAAGAGGACGTTATCTATGCCGTTGATTGGAACCACGCCGTCGAGCGCCATCTCAACTCATCCGCCCTTCTTACCTCCCCTGAATCGTTCAATCGTCCCACGGCATTCATCTGTGGCGCTCGCACGGGCACCCAACTCCGACGGAGGGAAGATCTCCTCACATCAGCTATAACCCGCGGCCTAGATCACAACGGTACGGTCCTCCTCCCGACTTCCACGTCTGCGCGCGCACTGGAACTATGCCACATCCTTGACGCGTACTGGGCAGAACATAAACTAGGAAATATCCCTCTGCTGTTCTTTTCGCGTGGCGGGCACCGCACTCTCGCCTACGCTCGCTCAATGCTCGAATGGATGTCCCCCTCTATTGTTAGGGAGTGGGAGGAAAAAGGCGGCACGCCATTCGTCTTCCGGCATTTGAAAGTCGTGGGATCGGAGGACGAGGTGGCGAAGGCCGAGGGCCGGAAGGTCGTGCTTGCGAGTGGACAGGGCTTGGAGTGGGGGGTTGGGCGGGGGGTGTTTGCGAGTGTGTGTGGTGGGGAGGGCAATGTGGTTGTGTTTACGCAGGGGGTTGATGGGTGGTCGTTTGCCGGGGAGATAGTGGAGGCTTGGAGGAGGGCGACAGAGGGTGTAGACGAAGATGAGGGATTGAGGTTTGGGAGAGTGGATGTTAAGAGGGAAATTGAATTGAGGAGAAGCGTGCAGTTGGAGAAAGATGAGTTGGCACGATATCTTGCCGCCGAGAAAGAGCGACAAAGTCTAGCAGATAGGCAAACGGCTATAGAGCTGAAAAATCGCAACATCCTAGATGAAGAAGATTCGGAAAGCGAGAGCTCGGAATCTGAGGACGAAATAGAGGACGGAGAAGAAGCGAAGGAAAGAGCCGATCTCGGAATTTTGGTACTCACTCAGGACAACGATGTGTATGACTACGACGTGCGGGGTGTCAAGACAGTTAAGAATAAGATGTTCCCCTACATTCCTCACCGGATTCGACGGGACACATACGGCGAGGTTATTCGTGTAGAGGACTACGTCCGCGCCGAGGAAAGAGATGAATCTCGGGCGGATGATAGTCGGGACGGTGTTAAGGGTGCTACTGCAAATATCGGAAAGAAGCGGAAATGGACGGAAGAGAAGGAAGAGGAAAAGAGCACGGTCATCCCGAGCAAAACTGTGATTGAGCGACAGAATATAGATGTGCGTTGCGAGATAACTTTTATTGACTTTGAAGGTCTGGCGGATGCGCGGTCAATGCAGATGATTGTCCCACAGCTGCAGCCGCGGAAGTTGATTCTGACGTCGGGTACACAAGCACAGGCGGATTCACTTGCAGAGGGGCTACGCGAGGCAGGAATCCAGGACATTTACATTCCATCAAATGGCAAGTCAGTCAACGCGAGCATGGATACAAATGCCTATGTCGTAACGCTGTCATACGATCTGGCCAGGGAGCTCAAGTGGCAAGAAATGGCTTCTGGAGAATACACAGTCGCGCAACTGAAGGGGAAAATATCAACGGGCAACGTGCAAAATGGCGACACGAAAATGGAAGATGCGTCACCGCCGCCAGAGCAGCCGCAGCAACAGCAACAACAAAAGGAAGTTACTCTCAGCATACTCACAAACCGTCGGGACCTCGCCGATGCGTCAGCACTCACGAAACCACTCTTCGTCGGCGACGTCCGCCTCGCGGAGCTCAAACGCAGATTGATTGCGGACGGTCACAGGGCCGATTTCAGAGGCGAAGGTGTGCTATTGTGCGACCAGCGTGTTGCGGTGAGAAAGATGGAGGATAACAGGCTGTTGATTGAGGGCGGCGTCGGGAATGAGTTTTATGAGATTAGGAAGATAGTGGACTCATTTTTGGCAAGAATTGTATAGATTGAAAGGCGGTTTGAGTCGTATGTATATTGTTATATATGTATGTATTATAGCTGCATGAGAGATTATGTCAGAAATGAATATGCATGAGTTGAAAGTCGAGTTTGACTGGACGCTATTCCGCAAATCGGAGCTTTGGAAACTTTCAGCGCCCGGCGTCGCCATATGTACCGTGATGTCAACGGTGACGCCGCACGTCGAGAGGGGCGGAGAATTAATTGGGTGCAAATCCAGCTGCGAGGCGAGTGAACTGCGCCACAGGTTCTACTATAGATCCGGCCAAATGCGATAGTGTCGCAGATAACAATAAATTTACGCACTTGCGTCACCGTTCCTGACTAGGAGTGGCTGAGAGCAGGCCGACGCGCAAGCTCGCCCAAGCCACAACGTGACGTGACTGATGAGCGTTGCTGACATCATCATCCTCCGCCCGGTTCTGATACCCCAGTCGTGAGTGCTTGATGAATATATTGTGCACTTCTTTTCTTTCGTCTCCCTCATTAACTAATGGTCTAATATGTTCTTCAAAGACTCGAATGAAGTGCACGCCAGCTCCCACAACCCCATGGTGCGGCTAGCAGACGCAGCCCAAATACCGATATATGTTCCGCAGAAGGACTCGCTTCTCGACAAACTCCTCTCGCCAATCATCCTCTTACTTGGGATACTTGCCTTATTTGGCCTCGCTTTTGTCACTTTCCGCGTCGTACAGGCAGTCATCTTATCGGTCCAGGCGAATTTGGGGAAATCAAAGATTAATATGTCGCGGTCAGGCGCTAACGTCCAGGTCACTTCGATCCCGCACGAGAAATACATCGATGCCTGCCAACGGCGGATATACGCGGCGTGGATGGCTTCTTCTGCCCCGGGGTTCAAGTCGCGGTACTGGAGGTTGAGGGAGGATAGGCCGGAGAACAAGCAGAGAAAGAGAGATCGGTTGCGCAAGAAGTTCCATAGATACTCGAGTGATAACGATGACAGCGCGAGTACAAGTGACTCAGAGAACGTCTTTACAAATGATTGATGGATAGATGTGGGCTACATATTCTTTTGGATGTGCTGATGGGAACGGCGTAACTGGTATTGCTGTACATAGTTGGCTACTAATGAACCTAATGACACTTCATCTTCATTGGAAAGCAATAGGTCGCACTACTTATATTCAAGATGATACATCCAACCGATTTTTTTCCCACATCTAGTCACCAAATCAAGTAGTCCTAGATACAAAGATCACAACTATATCACATGGAAGTAAAGCATACCACACATTAATCTATCATTAAAGCAAGCATCGTCATCACCACATAAATATACACACGTCCGGTCATATTTTACAACGTTTTAATCATTATTGCCAAACAAGTCCGCCAATCCACCGCCGTCTAATACTCTGTCCACTGCAGCCTCCTGCTCTGCCGCCTTCCGCGACACAGCCCACTTTGCCTGCCGAGCCTCCCTCTCTTTCTTAACCTTTGCGATCCGCCGCGCGACCTCGCCCTCTGGCCCCTCGGGGACAGCATTTACGACTCTAAGAAACTCCAGCATCACGCCCCTCTGCTGCCTTAGCGTTTTGACACTCGCGAGTTCGTGTTCCAGCGCAACGACTTCGTCTGGTATGACACCATTGAGAAGTTGAAAGAGCTGCCTGAATGGACGATCGTACTTCCCGCGCAGGACAGTATACACCATCGTGAGGACATATGATGCCTCGCCCGCCACATCGGCGTAGTATGCGTCGGAAAGAACTGCAAGACAGGCGGGGATTACCACGTCGCAGAGGAAATCATCCACCTCGTCTTGGCGGTTGATTATATATGGCACGACTTGCCGGAGCATTAGCGCGCAGGAATAGCTGCATCTTGTGTCGCGTATAGTAAAAAGGTGGGTGCAAAGAGTTAGGAATGGGCCTAGAATTTGCGGGTCTCCGAGTACGATGGTGCGGATTTCAGATTTCTGCTTTGTAAGTACTGTTGCTTTCTTCTCTGTGACGGAATCTGTTCCCACTCGCGGTGCTATCGGGCCGACGAGATCAATTAGGAGTCTGTCCACGACGTTCGAGAGTTGACGGAGAAGATACTCTTCCATCATTTCTTCTGATAAGACGTCGTCTTCCTCGACTTTACCGACTAGTCCTCTCCCGAGAAGCGACTCCCACCGTTCCATAAGAATCCCATCCAGCTGCGTCAGCACATGCGGCAAAAATTCCGGTAGAAATTTCTCCCGCAAGTCCGGCGGACAGTTCTTAATCGCCGGTCGCACCACCAGTGCCACCATATGCTTCCACGCATGCAGAGAGATTCCTTGCGGCTCCCCAGCTATCGCCGCCCATAGCGATGTCCCCACATGCGGCATCTCGTACATCGTGCTCTCCAGTTGCGTAATCGACCCGAGTGTCAGGAAAGCATACTCCCGGGTATACCGCAGCATGTGACCAAGCGAGTCCGCGAAGTCCCGCAGCGTCTGCGCCGCCTTCACGTTCTCCTCCACGAACTCGTCGCGACTTTGGAGTGAGACGCCCACCTGCCAGAAGCGCTCGGCACACGAATCGCGCACAAACGACCGCACTTCCGGGGGGAGATCGGCCCAATTAGCAGGGTTATGGTAGGCTTCGATCTGGGCGATGAGCTGAAGGACGTGAGGGATAATTGGCTGGACCCGAGGTTTCCACAGTGCGAGCAGCGCGAGATATTCGTCGGAGGAGTGGTCAAGTTTCTCGATCGTGTACTGAATGAATATTCGGGTTGCGCGAATCGGAAATAGCGCAGCCCACTGGTTCTTGAGCGATTCCTTCAGCACCCTGCCTGCGTCGTCAATCGGTGTGGCGAGGAGATCGGTGTTGGCGTCGACGCCACGCGAGCGGAAGTACGTCGCAATCTGGACTATTCCCACTCGTTCCATGAACCACGACAGCTGCGAGAGTCCCTTCATTGTTGCCTCCTCTGTCCACGAGTTCAAAACTGGATCGACAGTCTTAGCAAAGCACTCGACCTTGTTCCGTGTATTTGATCGCTGCGAAACGACGAGCAGGAAAGAGAGGAAGGATACCACTTCATGATCTGACAACTTGTCTGCCGCGACGATCTCATTGATTATCCGTTCAAGATCAGAGTAAATCTCCATCAGCGCGTCCGGCATCAGGTACGCCAGCCTGTTCAACTCTGTGTCACAGTTATTCCGTAGATCTCGAATTAGCTCCCTGTCCTCATCGCTCGCGTCGGGTGGGTACTCGAACGTGCACGCATACAGCACCTTCTCCAGCACCCGGAACATCGTCTGCGACACATGCTTCATTAGCGGTGCGAACTGCACGAGCGTCTGAATTTGCTTGCGGAGAAGTACAGGGTCGGCCACGTTCATGGAAATCATCCTGTCGCAAAACCGCTCGATGATGGGATTCAGGTTCGCTGTCAGTTCCTCTTTGTCTGATTCGCTGTACCAGTGTTTCCACCGACTTATGCCGCGCAAAGCCGCGTCGACGATCGAAAACTGGGCGTAGGCTACGAGAAATAGCGGATCTTTTTGAAGAACCGCAGAGGCTAGTCAAGTCAGCAGATGTCACAAAAAGTCAGTTCGATGCACTTACACTCCTGTGAATGCCATCCACGCCACGACGAGAAGAACTTGTCAAGTCTCATATCAAGCCACATCATCGACTCAATCGGTATCCGGCAGACAATCAGCCGCGCAATGTCGTCTATAAACCGCCGGTAGTTCCCAAGAAATGCGTGCGCCTCTGGCACAGAGTCAAAATCCATATCGAGGAATCGTTTCGTGACCGTGCGTTCCTCCACACTCTCGTATCGGATGATTCTATCAGCCGCCAGCTCCAGGAGGCCGGGGAGGAGACCGGAAACCTCAGGTCGGCTTGCTAGCTCTTCGACACGAAGAATCGAACACCAGAACTGGAGAGAAAGACCGGATATGATAAGACTCTCGTGCTGAGTGGTTGCAAACACGAGCTCCAGATAACCTTTGAAATCGGTGCCGACGGGCAACCGGTCCTTTGTATTTCCTGACGCGTTGAGGTACTCTCCCAGTCCGACAATCATCTCCACGAGTTTTTTGAGTAATACGTACGCATCTTCCTCAAAATCATCTATATCCAGCGTTACCGATCGATATACATCTGACAGGGTGGAAATACCCGCCGGCAAGAAGACTGCACCGACGACCGCTGTGAAATCCTCGTCCTCAGAGAACGTCCGCGTGAACAAAATATGCAAGCAATCCGTCGCCAGCGTCCGAACCTTCACATTCTGAATTGTCAACGCCTGACTTATCCTGTTTAGCAAGTCCGCCTCCCTTATCGCCCTGGGAAACGTCCACAGCAAGCATGTCTTCAAACACTGCAAAACTTTAATCGCAAAGGACTCCGTCTCGCTTTCCTGCGCTCCCCGATCAAGGCACTCGCCCAGTAACCGCGACCACCTGACCAGCCACCCCTCCGATCCACACCGCAGCTTGGTCACCTCCTTATTCCGACTATCATACACCCGCTCTAGCACCGCCTCGTCCGTCAATACCTCGATGCACTGTGCAGACAATGAACTTGCGCGCTTTCCTGCCACGGGATCATCGAGCATGAACACATCCTCAAACAGGGTCCTGAAGATCGCGAGCGACAGCTCCCGCGCGGCGGGATTCAGATTCCACATCCGTACGAGCACTTCATCCATGTCACCCCATTCTCCCGATCCTGGACCCCATGATCGCTTCGCCACCGCGACCCACAATGAGGCTAGCTTTTCGCGGAGGAAAAATGCGTCTGTCGAGTGCACCTGGAGCGCGAGTTCGATAATCCACGAGCGGAGCACGATTTGCCGGGGTGCGTCATAGGTGGCGTAGTATTGCTTGATGGAATTGTCTAAGATTGAGAGACCGAAATGCCGTATTATTTCGGGGCGAGATGGCGTCCGTAGGGAGAGGTGATAGCCCCAAAGAGGCGCATCGTCTTCTTGCTTCGAGGCGTCGAGGAACTAGACAATGTTAGATTCTACTGAATGCATAAAGTAGTGCTTCACTCGAGATCAAACTTATTGCGAGGCTGGTAGTGGTTTGAAACATACCTCCTGAGCCTGCCGTCTCGCGCTATTCGAAACTTGTGGATTATGAACTGTCAGCAGCGCCTCGGAGAAGCGCTCCAATGCCGCGTCCTCCATTATTCAGAGGTCACTATATTCCCTATCTCTGATATTGGCACCGTTCAGTACGCGCGTGGGAGCATAGATCGCGGTTCAAGATCTTGACGCACTGATTCTATACGGACACGCATCAGATTATGCCCACCACTGCTATGACTGACAGGAACGAGCACGATCTCTGATATCCGGGACGACGAATCGACCGATCTAAAGATGCTGCAAATTGACAAACGAACTAGGAAAAAATAGAGGCTCTGGCGTTCAGGGAATCAGTTGCTAAGATATCACCGGCGCAGCCGCCGCGGTCGCGCACGTTTTGTTCACGGGGCTGGCAGTCTCGGCGTCACGAGGCCGTTCTTAACGCGGCGCAGAAAAAAAGGCGATTGCAACCATCTCGGTGCATTCCAATAAGCCGCATGAACAAAAGGCATGAATTATTTCATAAAAATAAAATTCACTGTTTATTTAGCTATAACAGATGCCCTTATTAAAGCCAAAGTGAAATGATCTTAAGTTCCAAAAGCAATATTCAAATGGCAAATCAAAATGCAATAACCAAAATGCAATTAACCAAAACCGCGACAGACAAAAGTTCTTCGGCTATATAATAAAAAAATTCCAGACTTGCAATCGTCACATGACAATACAATCCTGATCCTTTGTCGGTCTCGGAATCCCCATCTCCTCAAAAGTCTTCGGCCCTCTCCTTTTCGGCGGCTGAGCCGGTCCAAACATGGAGTCAACCACCAATGTTGGCTTCTGATCAGCCATATTTTGCATGGACGACTGATTAGTATCGTTATTCTGCAGAGACGAAGCAGGACGTGGGGATGAATCAGGGGATACGGGCTGGCTAGAGCCGCTAGACAGCATGCTTGTGTGTGTAGCCGTGGAGGAAGACAGACTGTTTGAAGAGGAAGAGTGTCGGTTTACAGGTTGTCGTGGGTACTGCTGCTGTTGCTGATACTGGCGCTGGTGTTGCTGCTCTGGTGTAAAGGAGTGAGAGGACGTGGCATTGCGACCACCCGGTTGTGGGGCGGGTCGGTACTGTTGTGACTCTGATGGCAGCGGCTTGCGAACAACTGGAGATATTGTTGGCACTGAAGAAGGACGCGCGACACTGTCGGGAACACGAGAGCTGTATCCCACTGAATGTTGGCGTGACCTGGAATCTGGAGTTGGAATCGGTAGCTTCGCCGGTGCGACGGACTGTCTCAACAAATCTGGATGTTGATATCCAGCCGACTGCCGACGAGATCGGCGAGGGCCGCATACTGGAGGCTGTAGCATAAAAGAGTAGTCCGCTCCTGGTACATCACGATCGTCCGGATACGGGGACTTAGATTCCCTGCATTCAACCGTAGACGCAATTCTAGGTATATCGTCTGGATACGGCGTCCGACCTGTCGCTCGAAATGCAGCATTCGGATCGTTCACCAAACGAGACGCATCACTGCGAGCACTAGTGTCCGACGCTCTTCTGGTATGTTGTGAACTCGTATCTGCCACTGAGACGCTACCGACTCCGTTACTCGCACCAACAGGCCAAGCAGCCTCCGGATGCTCCGTCTGCACGTAGCCCGCGTAAGAGAAATGCCTCGTCGGCGAATTCCTATCCCTTCTTTTCTCTTGCGCGATGCTGAAATCCG